>CM060469.1:3369516-3602016 GCA_030544235.1 Lepturacanthus savala
TTTATCATCTACATTAATTATATTGAGGATTCTATGAAAACCAAGTTAATAATCAGGTGGATCAGGACAGAATATGTAAAATAAGAAACCTCTGTAACAGACAAACATTTCATATTTATGAAATTATATGTATATATATATAATGATGTTGATTAAATGAAAGGACAAGCTATTTATATGCAACAATTCCAACAAACTCCTGTATATGAATGAAATGGCCTCGTAACAACCGTGAACAGCAGCTACCTGCAGACATATTAAAACACTGCTGTCCTGTCCATGTCGTCTTCAGAGGAAGTGAAAGAGATAAGACAAATACAAACCATGATGTCATTTAGTCTCTAAGTTAACCAAAGTGAACCAGCCGACCACAGGAGGAGCGGTCTCTGCGATCTGATTGGTTGGTTAAAGCTGTGGTTGTTTTCTTTTGTCACGAAGCTTCTGAACCATAACTGTTGTCGTATAGATCATCTTTAACAGGGGAGATAAGCCCCCTCAGGCCCTAATGGTTGAAAAAATGCCCTTTTATGTGTCTAAATGTGCACTAAAGTGGCGTTTTTAAATGTTTAACGGGCCAAGTGCCCTTTTTAAATGTCTAAATGTCACAAAAATGCCATTTTAAATGTCTAAAAGTGACTAAAGTGCTCTTTTTAAATGTCCAAACATGCACTAGAGTGCCCTTTATTAAATGTATATGCATTAAAATGCACTTTTTAAATGTCTAAATGTGTATTAAATGTCTAAACATGCACCAAAGTGTCCTTTTTAAATGTCTAAATATGCAAAAAGTGCCCTTTTAAATGTTTCATCCTACACTAAAGTGCCCTTTTCAATGTCTAAATGTGCACTGAAGTGCCCTTTTTAAATGTGTAACATGCCAAGTGACTTTTTAAATGTCTAAATATGCAAAAAGTGCCCTTTTAAATGTTTTGCCCTACACTAAAGTGCCCTTTTAAATGTCTAAACATGCATTAAAGTGCCCTTTTTAAATGCTTCACCCTACACTAAAGTACCCTTTTTAAATGTCTAAATGTGACTAAAGTGCTCTTTTTAAATGTCCAAATATGTACTAGAGTGCCCTTTATTAAACATACATGCATTAAAATGCACTTTTTACATGTTTAAATGTGTATTAAATGTCTAAACATGCACTAAAGTGTCCTTTTTAAGTGTTTAAATATGCAAAAAGTGCCCTTCTAAATGTTTCACCCTGCAGTAAAGTGCCCTTTTAAATGTGTAACATGCCAAGTGACTTTTTAAATGTCTAAACATGCAATAAAGTGCCCTTTTAAATGTTTCATCCTACACTAAAGTGCCCTTTTAAATGTTTCATCCTACACTAAAGTGCCCTTTTAAATGTCAAAATGTCACAAAAATGCCATTTTAAACGTCTAAATGTACACCAAAGTGCCCTTTTTGAATATCTAAATGTGACCAAAGTGATCTATTTAAATGTCCAAACATGCACTAGAGTGCCCTTTATTAAACGTATAAACATGCACTAAAGCGTCCTTTCCTTTTTAAATGTCTAAATATCGAAAAGTGCCCTTTTAAATGTCTAAATGTTGCAAAAATGCCATTTTAAATATCTAAATGTACACCAAAGTGATCTTTTTAAATGTCCAAACATGCACTAGAGTGCCTTTCCTTTTTAAATGTTTAAATATGCAAAAAGTGCCCTTTTTAAATGTTTCACCCTGCACTAAAGTGCTCTTTTTAAATGTCCAAACATGCACTAAAGTGCCCTTTATTAAACATCTAAACATGTACTAATGCGCCTTTTTTAAATGTCTAAATGTGCACACTTTGAACATCAACACATGCACTATAGTGCCCTTTTTAAATGTCTAAAACTAAACTATAGTACCATTTTAAATACCTAAATGTGAACTAAAGTGCCCTTTTTAAATGTCTAAAACTAAACTATAGTACCATTTTAAATACCTAAATGTGAACTAAAGTGCCCTTTTTGAATGTCTAAACATGCACTAAAGTGCCCCTTTTAAATGTTTAAAGCTACTCTATAGTATCATTTTAAATACTTAAACAAATGTCTAAACATTCACTAAAATGCCCTTTTTAATAATGTCTAAACATGCACTAAAGTGCTCTTTCTAAATGTAAAAACATGCACTGAAATGCCCTTTTAAATGCACAAAACGTGCCTTTTTAAATGTCTAAACATGCCTTTTTTAAACACCTAAATGTGCAATAAGTGCTGTTTTTAAAATGTAAAAACATGCACTAAAATGCCCTTTTTAAACATCTAAACATACTCACACTATACATCATACTCTACTCTCTTCTCAGAGCCATATTATATTATAAACAGCCATATGTTATTAATCAGCAGCTATAAATAGTCTGATAAACACTGGAGTTTGACTGACGTTAGCTAAACGCTGCAGCACTGACTGTGTGAAAGGTGTCATCGTAGTCACAGACCTGCAGAGAGACTTGTGACCACATGCATGTTTTAACTCCTCGTTTTGGTTTTAGCATCATTATCAGTTCACTGCTGCTGTTTATTCTAACCACTCACATCGTTTCCAGCACCAGGAGGCAGCTGTTTTATAGAGAATTACTGTTAATCCCACTGTAAACTACTCGTTCCTCACCAGTGCTGTGCACAGATTTTCTAGAAGGGCAGGGGCGAAAAGAAAAAAAGGGCACCTTCAGTGTATTTTACTTATATTTTATATGAAATTAAACTTAATTTAGTCTAGAACCTGGAGTATGTCAACGTTAGCATGTGAGCATGTGTACTCAGTGCACGTTCAGACATTACATTTTGTGCACATTTAGACATTTAAAGGGTAATTTTAGAGCATGTTTAGGTCACCTTAGTGCAGGTTTAGACATTTAAAATGGCAATTTTGTGCACATTTACAGATTTAAAGGGCACTTTATTGCACATTTAGTCATTTAAAGCATCATTTTAGTGCATGTTTAGGTTACTTTAATGCATGTTTAGACATTTAAAATGGTAATTTTGTGCACATTTACACATTTAAAGGGCACATTATTGCACATTTACACATTTAAAGCATCATTTTAGTGCATGTTTAGACATTTAAAATGGCAATTTTGTGCACATTTACACATTTAAAGGACACTTTATTGCACATTTTCTGTTTTAAAGGGCAGTTTATTGCACATTTAGGATTTAAGGATTCATTTTTGTGCATATTTAG
This sequence comes from Lepturacanthus savala, assembly GCA_030544235.1. Classification (NCBI taxonomy): domain Eukaryota; kingdom Metazoa; phylum Chordata; class Actinopteri; order Scombriformes; family Trichiuridae; genus Lepturacanthus; species Lepturacanthus savala. Next base: position 3,372,711 of record CM060469.1, read on the forward strand.
GTTACTTTAGTGCATGTTTAGACATTTAAAATGGCAATTTTGTGCAGATTTACACATTTAAAGGGCACATTATTGCACATTTAGACATTTAAAGCATCATTTTAGTGCATGTTTAGGTTACTTTAATGCATGTTTAGACATTTAAAATGGCAATTTTGTGCATATTTAGGGCACATTATTGCACATTTAGACTTTAAAGCATCAATTTAGTGCATATTTAGGTCACTTTAGTGCATGTTTAGACATTTAAAATGGCAATTTTGTGCACATTTACACATTTAAAGGACGCCTTAATACGCATTTAGACATGTAAAGGGCACATTTGTGCACATTTAAACATTTAAAGGGCAAATTATTGCACATTTAGACATTTAAAGCATCATTTTAGTGCATGTTTAGGTTACTTTAGTGCATGTTTAGACATTTAAAATGGCAATTTTGTGCACATTTACACATTTAAAGGGCACATTATTGCACATTTAGACATTTAAAGCATCATTTTAGTGCATGTTTAGGTTACTTTAGTGCATGTTTAGACATTTAAAATTGCAATTTTGTGCACATTTACGCATTTAAAGGGCGCTTTATTGCTGCATTTAAAGGGTAATTTTGGTGCAGGTTTAGACATTTAAAAGGACACTTTAGTGCATGTTTAGACATTCATTTAAAGTGACACTTTTGTGCAGGCTTAGATATTTTAAAGGGCATTTTAGTGCACATTTAGACATTTAAATGGACATTTTGGTGCATGTTTTCATGTACATTATTAAGGTCAAAGAATCCAAATAAAGAGGTATCAAGCCTAAAAATTCCAAGACTTTAGCAGCAAATTATGCACATTTTTATTATTAAAATATTGAGTGATGAGTTAGAAAATTCATAATTATATTTACAATTGTATTGGGACATAATGACAAGTTTTATTATGAAGACAAATGTTTCCGATCAACAGTATTTTATATAAATGTTTATCTGCATGTGAGAAGGTTTTAGTGTATTTAGCCTATTGCTGTTTATTCCTATGGTCTGAAAGTGACATTTACATTTAGGTGCACACATTTTCAGAGAAAGATTCTCTGGGAAACTGAAGTAAAAAGTACAATGTTAGGCGATTTAAAAAAGTACAAATGTGGTCAGAAACCTGGGAACAGCATGAAAATGTGCTGAGATCAGCAGAACAGCAGGCGTGGGTCATCTCAGGAGTTTCCAGTCATGATGCATGACAAACCTTATGTAAACTACTCAATTTGGGAAGGAAATTAAGACAAAATAGCGTATTTGAAGAGTTGAAAACAGTGAGATTTCATCGGGTTTCTAAGTGGAATCAGCTTCCAGAGAACTTCCTGTGTGTCATTTCTGATGCTGAGTAAAATCTGGTGTTTCAATCTGACTCAATGTGGAACTAACGTCGAAGAAAAAGGTTGCAACACGCAATAATATGCAAAAAAAACTACTAAAAATATAATGAATGCAGCTCAAACAGTGCAGAGTACAGCACTCTACATACCTGGACTATAATAGAGGTATTTTTAAATTAACTTTAACCACACTCACATGTTAAAAGTGTTAGAAATGTGAAAAATGTGCATTTAATTAGCAAGTAGATCAATCTAAGAGCTAATTTTATGCATTAATAATGATTATTAATCGCCAAAAAGATGAAATATCTTGTTTTTGGTACAATTATTCTAATATTGAGTAGAAATATTTAATTCCACTGGCAGATAATTTAGATTATTTCAAGTTTTTTCTTGATTTTTAGTCAATTTAATGTTTTTTTATTTTCCTAAAACAAGACTAAATTGACCCAAATCAGGGGAAAAAGATTAAATTATTAGAATAAAATTATTCGAATTAATTAATTTGTGTGTAGAAACAATAATGGCTGCTAATCAAACTGATAAATTAATTGATTAATAATGTTTTATACTGCAAAATCTTGTGAAAATATCTTGTTTTTGCTACAATTAATTAATGATATTCAATAATTAATAATATAATATATAATTAATTAAAATTAGATCGATTTATCTTGTTCCATTGGCAGATAATTTATCGTATTTCATGTGATTTTAGATGTGATTCTTGATTTTAGTCAATTTAATCTCTTTTAAGAAAATGTTAGTCTTATTTTCTAAAAATAAAAAATTAAAATAAAATTTAAAAATACACATTTAGACATTTAAATCATTTTAGTGCATGTTTAGGTCAATTTAGTCCATGTTTAGACATTTAAAATGGCAATTTTGTGCACATTTACACATTTAAAGGGCACTTTATTGCACATTTACACATTTAAAGGGTAATTTTAGAGCATATTTAGGTTATTTTAGTGCATGTTTACACTTTTAAAATGGCAATTTTGTGCACATTTACATATTTAACGGGCACTTTATTGCACATTTAGACATTTAAATCTTCATTTTAGTGCATGTTTAGACATTAAAAAGAGCACATTTACACATTTAAAGGGAACTTTATTGCACATTTATACATTTAAAGGGTAATTTTAGAGCATATTTAGGTTATTTTTGTGCACATTTAGACATTTAAAGCATCATTTTAGTGCATGTTTAGACATTAAAAAGTGCACATTTACACATTTAAAGGGCACTTTATTGCACATTTAGACATTTAAAGGGTAATTTTAGAGCATATTTAGGTTATTTTAGTGCATGTTTACACTTTTAAAATGGCAATTTTGTGCACATGTACATATTTAAAAGGCACTTTATTGCACATTTAGACATTTAAAGCATCATTTTAGTGCATATTTAGACATTTAAAATGGCTATTTTGTGCACATTTACACATTTAAAGGGCATTTTATTGCACATTTAGACATTTAAAGGGTAATTTTAGAGCATGTTTAGGTCACTTTTGTGCACATTTAGACATTTAAAGCATCATTTTAGTGCATGTTTAGACATTAAAAAGTGCACATTTACACATTTAAAGGGCACTTTATTGCACATTTACGCATTTAAAGGGTAATTTTAGAGCATGTTTAGGTCACTTTAGTGAATGTTTAGACATTTAAAATAGCAATTTTGTGCACATTTAGACATTTAAAGGGCGCTTTGTTGCACATTTAGACATTTAATGCATCATTTTAGTGCATGTTTAGGTCACTTTAGTGCATGTTTAGACATAAAAAAGTGCACATTTACACATTTAAAGGGTAATTTTAGAGCATGTTTAGGTCACTTTTGTGCATGTTTAGACATTTAAAATGTCTATTTTGTGCACATTTACATATTTAAAGGGAGCCTTATTGGGCATTTAGACATTTAAAGGGTAATTTTAGTGCCGGTTTAGACATTTAAAAGGACACTTTAGTGCACATTAGTGCACATTGAGTCATTAAAGGCAGGTTTAAATATTTAAAAGGACATTTTAGTGCATGTTTAGACATTCATTTAAAGGGCACTTTTGTAAATAAATGATAATAAATGTGGAATATCAGCAAATATAGTTAGAATATTGAAAAAAACAGACCAAACTGGCCCAAATCAGAAAAAAAAACTTGAAATTTATCTGCAAAATAAAAGTCCCAGGTTTATTTTTCAGCTTTCCTGCTATAAATGATAATAAATCTGGAATATCTCTACAACTTTAATAGGATTAATAGGATCAAAGTCAATTATTAGTCCATAAAACCCTATAAATCCCACTGAGGATCATTCCAGAGCATGAACATATTCTAGTTTTAGTATTTTAGCAGGTTAAATATCGTGCTCTCTAAGAACAGCCTGGGTCTGTTCCGAGCTATAAAAGCTGCTCTGTTGGTGTGAAACATTCTTCAGGCGACTGAAACAACGGTTTTTCAGTGATCATACGTGTCATGTGTGTGTTTTTTGAGTCTCGGTGTGAGGATGAGTCAGCTGCTCCTTCCTCCAGGCTCCGAGATGAACTTAAACCACAAGTAAAAGATTCTGAAATCAGCATCTGGACATGTTGAACACCTCATTCTGCTTAAAGAGGCAGAAATAACAGTAAATAATAAGGGTTATCGCACCAAATAGTGATTTCTGAACTCTTCTTAAGTGTAAATATTAGTATTATGTGGTTTTATGGGCTTTTCTTTTAATTTCCTCACTTTTACACTTTTAACCTTCCTCTTATGTTAGTTTTCTGTTTCCATCCTTTATGTTAAATGTCTTAAATCAGCTGTAAAATACATTTAAAACCATTAATTATCAACCAATGAGTTTCTCATCTCTTGGTTCCCTTGTTAGGTTTCATTAACCATTAAATATTTATTTTAATTATAATATTTTTACTTGGAATTTAGGGTAAATGTTGTCAGTAGTTTATAAACTACATAAAGTCACCCGAGAACTAAATAATAAGGGTTATTGCACCAAATATTGATTAGTTTTATGTTGTTTTAATGAATTTTATCCTGTTTCTTTGCATTGTTTAAGGTCTGAAAACGTTGTAAAATCAGAAAAACTGATAATTCTGCAGTGGTTTCTTATATTTATTTCCAGAGCTGTATATAAATCTAGAGGCTTTTCTCTTAATTTCCTCACTTTTACACTTTTAACCTTCCTCTTATGTTAGTTTTCTGTTTCCATCCTTTACGTTAAATGACTTAAATCAGCTGTAAAACACATTTAAATCCATTATCTATCAACCAATGTGGGTAAGAAATTAACCTAAAATGAATTTTATCTTGTTTAAGGTCATTTCCTGCAAATAAAGGCTCTAAATTATAATATTTTTATTTGGAATTAAGGGTAAATGTTGCCCAAACACATACATATAAGTAGTAAAATCAGAAAAATTGATAATTCTGTGATTTATTTCCAGAGCTGTATATAAATCTAGAGGCTTTTCTTTTAATTTCCTCACTTTTACACTTTAATGTTAGTTTTCTGTTTCCATCCTTTATGTTAAACATCTTAAATGTCTTGATTTTAATGTTAAATAATGGTAAAATGAACCTAAATAGAATCATATACAGCTCTGAAAAATAAGAGACCACAGCATTTATTCCTGAAATCAGCATCTCAGCATAAAAGCAGTAGTTTATAGACTCAAACTAAAATGTTCCTTTTGTCCAAACACATAAAAACTGATCATTTTCCAGAGCTGTATATATTATTAGCCATATAACATCATTGCTTAAGTCATTTTTTGGGCCAAATTGGGATATTTACATAACTTTTCTCTTCTAAAACTGCTGCATCATCCTGTTTTCTCTGTTAGAATCCTAAAAACACCACCTGTCGAAGTCATTTATTTGACTTTCAGGCTGTTTTTACAAGCAAAATGACAGAAAGGAAGAATATTTCTATATTTCTTGTAATTTCAGCCGATCACAGGGATCATGAAACGTCTATTTAAGCTCAAAATGACTCAAAATGCTAAACAATTCTGCATAAAACATTATTTTTTGTTTGTTAGACTCTATTTCTTTTCACATTACTGTTAAAATATCAATAAAAATACCAATAAATATAAATAACATTGAAATACGACTTAGGCTATTATGCTATGAGGCTAATAAAATGCTAATATCACATTTAGGAATTTTCAAAATAAAAGCATCCTATTAAGGAAAAACTGATCTTTTTTTTTTTCCCCAGAGCTGTATAAACAAATTCTCCTGCGTGACCTTTGACCTTTCTCTCCTCCTTCCTTTATCACAGCCCCGCGACCCCTCTGACAGGAGCACTCGACGCCTCCCCCCTCCCCTCCTCCTCCCCCTCCTCCTCCTCCTCTCCTGCTCCTCCTCCTGACTCCGTCCCTCCTTCTCCTCCTGCTCCCTCGCAGCCGCCGGCCCGACCCCGGCGACCCAAACCTCCTCCTCCTTCCCTCAAGTCCTCCCAGCTGCCCTCCCGGCCTCCCCTGCCTCCCTCCGCTCCTCCCTCGCTGCCTCCTCCTCTCCCTCCCGTCTCCAAGCCTCTCTTCCCTCCTCCTCCCGGTCTTCCTCCTCCTCTCTCCCCGACTCCCGCCTCCCCATCTCCCTCCGTCTCTCCCCAACCGGCCGTCTCCTCCGAGCTTACTCCCACGTTCTCTCCTCCTCCTCTCGCTCCACCTTTATCTCCGACGGTACCGTCCTCCTCCTGCTCCACACCTCCTCCTCCTCCTCCTCCTCCTGCTTCTCTCGTCCCTCCCTCCCCCCCGACACCTCCTCCTCTGAGCCCCGTAGACCGGGTGGTGGGGAGCGCCCCCGTATGGCGGCTGAAAGGCCTCAACCAGGAGGAAACCACTGTTCTACTGGGAAAAGAGAGGCCTGGGGTGAGGATGCAGCTTATTAATGAATTAATGATGTTTTAATCCGACCTGCTGAGCCCTAATTAAAAGACTCGTTAAGTAATTAGATGAACACACTAACGAATATTCTGATAGCTGATTAATCTATTGATTATTGAAATGATTATTCTATTATAATATGGTGTAAAATGTTGTTAGATCAGTTTATTATTATAGAAGAATAAAGATTTCAGGAGCTGGAACCAGAGAATTTGGACATTTTCTTCATAAAAATGACACAAATCGATTAATTGATTAGTTGTTTGGTTCATAAATTGGTGTAAAATGGTTACCAAAGCTGAAAATTCAACCTAAAATGTCTTTTTTTTGTCCAAAACCCAAAGATCATCAGTTTATTATTATAGAGACTAAAGAAACCAGGAAATAATCAGATTTCAGGAGCTGGAACCAGAGAATTTGGATGTTTTCTTCATAAAAATGAACCAAATCGATTAATTGATTAGTTGTTTGGTTCTTAAAATGGTGTAAAATGGTTCCCAAAGCTAAAGAATGTCTTTTTTTTGTCCACAACCCAAAAATCATCAGTTTATTATTATAGAGACTAAAGAAACCAGGAAATAATCAGAGAAGAGAAGCTGGAACCAGAGAATTTGGACATTTTCCTCTTAAATCGATTAATCGATTAATTGTTCGGTTTCATTTTTTATCAAATTTCTTTGTCTAAACCAACAGTCCTTAACTCAAAAACCACCAGTTTATTACAGAAGACTAAAGAAACCAGGAAATAATCAAATTTGAGAAGCTGGAACCAGAGAATTTATGCTCAAATCAATGAATCGATTCTCAAAATGAATCAGGGATTAATCGACTAATTGTTGCACCTCTAGTATCTGATACTTTGCTTTTATATGTATTTATTTGGTCAAAATAATCAAATTTGAGAAGCTGGAACCTAAATATAGCTGCAAATTAATGTAAACTACAAAAACACTTCCTTTCATTTATAGGAAATGATAGAAAACCCTAAAAATAAAGCGTGACGTGCTACCAGATGAATATCAGCTCTGTGCTGTGAGTGGTGCGTTCACTGACCTCAGTAACTTCCAGTATTTTGTGGTTTTCAGGTTTTCGTGGTTCTCGGCTCAGACGACGATGGCATGAAGTTGTTGTTGAGGCAGCCTGAAGGAGACGGGACGCCGCCGGTGCACGAGCTGGACGTCAAACACCACAAAACATGTAGGTAAAGGGTTAAAAATCAAAAAGAAAAGCACGATTCCACACACACAGCTCATAGAAAACTGTGTTTTTGTCTCAGTTCTTCACTTAGACGGCTCCTGTCTGGTTTTTGATGACATCTTTAAAATGATCTGCTTCTACTCTGTCAGCAGGTAACACACACACACACATGCACATTCATTTTATATATATTCTTTATTGAAATTGACGGGTTTACTGTCAAAAACAAGGCCCAGAGACTCATTTTGAGCTTAAATAGACGTTTCATGATCCCTGTGATCGGCTGAAATTACAAGAAATATAGAAATATTCTTCCTTTCTGTCATTTTGCTTGTAAAAACAGCCTGAAAGTCAAATAAATGACTTTGACAGGTGGTGTTTTTAGGATTCCAACAGAAAAAACAGGATGATGCAGCAGTTTTAGGAGAGAAAAGTTATGTAAATATCCCAAAAAATGACTCAAGTAATGATGTTATATGGCTAATAATATATACAGCTCTGGAAAATGATCAGTTTTTATGTGTTTGGACAAAAGGAACATTTTAGTTTGAGTCTATAAACTACTGCTTTTATGCTGAGATGCTGATTTCAGGAATAAATGCTGTGGTCTCTTATTTTTCAGAGCTGTATATGATTCTATTTAGGTTCATTTTACCATTATTTAACATTAAAATCAAGACATTTAAGACGTTTAACATAAAGGATGGAAACAGAAAACTAACACTAAAGTGTAAAAGTGAGGAAATTAAAAGAAAAAGCTCTAGATTTATAAACAGCTCTGGAAATAAAATGCAGAATTATCATTTTTTTCTGATTTTACTACTATATATATGTGTTTGGGCAACATTTACCCTTAATTCCAAATAAAAATATTATAATTTAGAGCATTTATTTACAGGAAATGACCTGAAACAAGATAAAATTCATTTTAGGTTCATTTCTTACCCACATTGGTTGATAGATAATGGTTTTAAATGTATTTTACAGCTGATTTAAGTCATTTAACATAAAGGATGGAAACAGAAAACTAACATAAGAGGAAGGTTAAAAGTGTAAAAGTGAGGAAATTAAGAGAAAAGCCTCTAGATTTATATACAGCTCTGGAAATAAATATAAGAAACCACTGCAGAATTATCAGTTTTTCTGATTTTCGGACCTTAAACAATGCAAAGAAACAGGATCAAATTTATTAAAACCACATAAAACTAATCAATATTTGGTGCAATAACCCTTATTATTTAGTTCTCGGGTGACTTTATACTCTTATTTATTCATACATATAACACACTCATTCATTTACACAGAAACAGACTGACTCACTCTGCTCTTAACGCTTTTTATCGTTGGAATCGACCAATCAGGGACGTCCTGGCGGTCCCGCTGAGGTTACCGCTGGCCGTTACCACGGCAACGAAGAGAGAGGAGCTGGACGTCATCTCAGCGATGGGAGCAGGTAGATGCATGTGATTATATTACACAGGAGGAAAGAGAATAATGTCAGTGACACTATTAGAATAAGTGATAAATAGAGAAATATCAACTATCAACTATTAACTATCTATATATTGATAGAGATTCTTAATGCTATAATTAACTATAATTAATAAAGGAAAAAGCAACATATCAGTTTTTAGATTATATTAGATTAGATTATAAACTTTATTGATCCCACATCAGGGAAATTTGTGCATTATAAAATTAAAAAAAATAGAAAAATACATTATATAAGATGTTAACCCTAACCCTAAAAAGGAGATTATAAAGGATCCAATTAATTAATCACACAAATCTAATTACTGTATATTAAACTATCTGTAGATATTAATGATATATATGGATGATTTAGTGTCAGAGCTGAGGTTTTATCATGTTTTATCATGATTTATGCAGATAATTTAGTTTATTTCAAGTTGTTTCCTCATTTAAGTCAGTTTTGTCTTGTTTTAGGTTTTAAATAAAGTTCTTTTTGCAATATTTGCTCTGACAAATATAGTCACATGTTGTAGATTTGCTTTAAAACCAGGTTTAAGTACAATAATCTTCGTGGTTGTAGAGATATTCCACATTTATTATCATTTATAGCAGGAAAACTGATAAATAAGTCACTAACTTCTACTTTTTTCCATTAAATTAACCAAATTCAGGCCACAAAACAAGTTATAATGGAGTTTTACAGGTGTTATAAGCTGTTTTTATTCTTTATGCTAAGACACACTAATCTCCTGTGTCTTTTCTCAATAAAGAAACAAGTGTTTTCTCCAAATTATCAAACAGTTTCATTAACTTTACGCATCTTTAACTAAGATATTTAGACTTTAAAAAGCTGAAATTAATGAGAAAATGCAGGAAAAGTAAAATGACATGTTTATCTCGCAGATTTCTGGACGTCTGACATGAACCAGCAAGCGAAGGACCGGGACCCGGTCCCGGACCAGAACCGCGTCGGTCTGTACCTGCACCTCGACCCGGTCCTGGTGGAGGAGAAGCCGAAACCCGCATCCATCTCTAAACCTGAGACCACCAGACCTGAGACCACCAGACCCGAAACCACCACCCCTCAAACCGTCGGCTCCTCCCTGCAGAACGGAGAACCCCCGCTGCAGCCCACCCCAGAGGTCAAAGGTCAGCCCAAGGCCGTGCCCCAGCCGGACATCAAATACAAGAGACCCCCACCCCGGCGGCCCCCCAGCCTGGGCTCGGGGATGGGCCTGCTCTTCTCGTCGCCTCCCCCCGTCCACAGCGGCTCGTCCTCGGCCGACAGAAAAGAGGAAGGAAAGGGTGGAGCGGGTGTGGAAAGAGAAGAGAGGAAGTCAGCGTCGGTGTCGCCTCCTCCGACGAGGCCTCCCGTCCCCCCGCAGGCCCGAGCCGGTCCCCCTCTGCCTCCCGCTCCCCTCCGCCGCACCTCCTCCAGGACGGGCTCCGACAAAGAGGGGACGGAGAGGGAGAAGGGACGGGACGGCGCGAGGAAAAACGAGAAAGAGGCCGAGGGAGGCGAGGAGACGGGAAGTAGGTCAGCTCTGACGGGCGAGGGAGGAGGAGGAGGAGGAGGAGGAGGCAAGAGCCTGGAGGAGGAGGAGGAGAAAGAGGAGGAGGAGAAGCAGAACCCAGCGAAGAAGCCGTCCCGTCCCGTCCCCCCTCCCAGGAGGAAGCCATGCGGACCCAACCAGCCGGCGGGTTTAATCCACCAGGGTCCAGCGGCGAGGGGGGCGGCGGCCGCGGTGACGGCGGCGGCGGCTCCGCCCCCGCGGCGCCCGGACGTGTCGCTCTACTCCCCACAAGGAGGCGCCGTCCTGGGCACGGACCCCGACTCCTGCTCCACCAGCAGCACCGAGGAGGAGGGGGAGGTGAACCAGGAGCAGGAGCAGAACCACACGTAGGTTCATCAGCTGTGACCTCATTTTGATAATTGATTAATTGGTTAATTAATTAATAGTTTTTTTTAAATCAGATTATTTCTGGCTTCTTTAGACTTCTACAGGTTCCCTGTTATTTTCCAAAGCATAAGACACTAGAACTGCAACGATTAGTTAATCAATTACATTAATTACCAACTATTTTGATAATTGATTAATTGATTTGAGTAATTTTTTAAGGAAATAACGCCCAAATTCTCTGGTTCCACCTTCTTTTTTTAAGTCTTCTTGCAGGTTTCCTATTATTTCCTATAAAGGAAACGATATATACTTGCAGAGCTGCAATGATTAGTCGATTAATCAATGACATATTACATTAATTGCCAACTATTTTGATAATTAATTAATCGATTTGAGTGATTTTTTAAGAAAATAACGCCCAAATTCTCTGGTTCCAGCTTCTCTTCTCTGATTATTTCCTGGTTTCTTTATTCTTCTATAATAATAAACTGATGATCTTTGGGTTGTGGGCAAAAAAAAAGACATTTTAGGTTGAATTTTCTAAATTTTACACCATTTTATGACATAGCACACATAAAAATAGACAAGAGCAACACTTAATGCACATAAATTCATGAAAAAGCTGTTAATTTATGCTCTTTTTGAATGTGTTTAGTGTAGATGTGTAAAAGCAAAGGTAAATTAAAGGTAAATTAAAACAGAGGGGGGGTTAAAAAGACATTTTAATGAGCTGTTAATGGAGTATTTAAATAGTTTCTAATGTTTTAATGCTGCTGTCTTTAATATACAGCTTTAAAAAAGTCCAACATTACACATTTGGCATCTGTGAAACTGATTTAAAAAAGGTGATAAATATAAATAATGGAAAGTTTGGCCTGAGGATTTATGCCGGAGAAAAGGTCGTGATGATCATTTACTGATGGATTTTTATAAAAGGAACCAGAGAGAAAATTACAGAGTGAGTCACTCCTTTAACCCACGTATATATATTAAAATTCAAATAAGATCTGTGGGCACAGAAGAGCAGAAATCTGTGCTGCCAAAGCAGAAAAATATTAGATGCTATTGCCAATATTTGAATATTTAAAAAGTGTTTTTAAATATGTAAAAAATAATGCTGGTAAATGCTGAGCAAACTCCAATTTGTATATGACAATAGCAGCTTTTTGTCCCAAGATGAGAGTTTATTTATCAGTTTTCCTGCTATAAATGATGATAAATGTTGAATATCTCTACAACTACAACAGTTTTTGTACATAAACCTGGTATTAAATTAAATCTACAACATGTGAGGTGACTACAGAAGAGTCAGAATCTATTTATGTTGCTGTTATAGAGAAAATATAGTTAGAATATTGCAAAAAAAACAGATAAAAATACTTTATTTAAAACCTAAAACAAGACAAAACTGACCTAAATCAGGAAACAACTTGAAATAAACTAAATTATCTGCATAAATCACATGATAAAACCTCAGCTCTGACACTAAATAAAGTATTTTTACCGTTACAGCATCCATATATATATCATCAATATGTGACTTGTGATTTGTCAGAGCAAATATAGTTAGAATATTGCAAAAAAAAAACTTTATTTAAAACCTAAAACAAGACAAAACTGACCTAAATCAGGAAACAACTTGAAATAAACTAAATTATCTGCATAACGCATGATAAAACCTCAACTCTGACACTAAAGCATCAGCAGAAAGCAGCAGAAAACAACTGATATAAGCTAAAATTCAATGATTAATAAAGTTATTTGTCCATAAAATCCTATAAATCACACTGAGGATCATTATAGAACATGAAGAATATATTCTGTAAGATGTTTAAAAAGTAGATTATTAAATAATCACACTCTAAATTAAATATCTAAATAGCTGCTACTACTGATATTATATTAAACTACTGCCTTTTTGGATTTATGATGTGGATATATATTGATGAAAATACTTTATTTAGTATTTTCTACTGTGATTTATGAATAAAACTCAATGCTGAGTCGTCTGTATTTAGAGTTTAACAGGTTCTTCAAGCTGAATTACTTCCCCTGATGTAATATGCATGAACCTGACCATGTATTTATAATATCTAGCTCAAAGATAAGATAATTGCATTAGCAACAGCAGTAGAGACAGTACGAAAAGATTGCACACAGACTATATATATATATATATATAATATACTATAATATAGTATAGATGCCCCATATATACAACATAGATAAGCTACAGTGAGTAGGGCAGATTACTGCACAGTACAGTGTCATGTAATAATTAAAAAGTCCTTTTGTCCATTTGGTTTCCAGTCGTCCTGCAGAGAGTAAGGTGACGGTGAAGCGGACCCCCACCACGGTCATGTTGGACCGGGCCCGGTACCGTCTGTCCACCGTCCTCACCGGCCTCATCAGCCACGACCGACGCCTCACCCAGAGGATCGTGGAGGTGGCCCGGGACCCGCTCAGCTACTTCGGAAACCTGGTGAGTTCACTGACCTTCACTAATGGACGCAGCTGATTCACTTTGAGAAATAGCGTTGAGGCGGAAAAGTGGAAAATGACATAATTCAAATGCATAAACCGGCATTTAAAGGGTTAAAATCCTGAAAATGATTGAATGTTTGGTAGTTTTGAGCAGAAAAGAAGCTGTTTAAGAGATTTCTGAGGGGAAAAAAGCAGGAAAACTGTCGATGTATGATGATTTTATGATTTTATAGCAGTTTGTTAGTGCATATAAAAGTATTTCAGGCCTAAATGGGGGTTAAATAACTAAATATTGGTCAATGCAAATGAAAATAGCTTGTATTTATTACATTTAGTCCAATATTGAGTAGAATTATGTTGAATTGGTGGATAATTTTGCTTTTCTTTCCAATATATGAGATAAAAAGTTTGAATTATTCAATAAAAAGTCCAAAGTATGAGATAAAAAATAGATTAAAATAAAATGTCAAACAATTCAATAACTAAATTGACCAAATTCAATTCATTTTCAATTAAAGTGAAGTTTTTTTTAAATTGAAAATATATATATTTTTTTATTAAAGCAACTTAATAGAGACACAATTTCAATCTTTTAATTTTAATTGCAGTACTCACAATAATTTTAGGAATATTGTAATTTACATGGACGCTTTTCCTATTTGGTCCTTTGGAATTACTAATAATCAATGAGAAGAAACACAGTTTTCTTTAGTTTAATATTTATTGCCCCAAATCTCTTACAATATCCTTAATTTATTGTGAAATATGTATTTAAAGTTACAATATTTGAGGCACAATTTGTGTTTCACGTATATAAAAGTTGAATCAGACAAAAAAAAACTACAAAGGTTTCTTGATGAGTTAATTCTTCCATCCATTGATGTGGAATTTCACCTTGAGGTCACATAACAAGGCTGGAGTTTATTTTTGATGGTGTTTTTTAGGTGAAGGAGCACCGTGCTTTTACTCTGGAGACCATGTCCAACCACGCCACCTCCACCGAGCTGCTGCAGGAGATCCGGCAGATGATGACCCAGCTGAAGAGCTACCTGCTGCAGAGCACCGAGCTGCAGGCCATGCTGGAGCCTCAGCACCAGTATACACAGGACAAGCTGGGTAAACTGGAAACCAGCTGCAGCTGGATCCACTCTAAAGCAAATCTTACTGTTTGCATCCATCTTTTTTAATGCAAACGGTTGTTAAAATACAAAAAAAAGTTTATTATATGATAAAAACCCAGCAGTCAAGTGGTCTTTATAATATTGTATTATAACATATACGACATATGACCTCTGACCTGTGTTCCTTACATGTTTCACATGCTTCACATCCAAATATAAGATAATGTCTTCTTTACACACACACATATATAAAGATGGTGGCATTCAAGCTGCAGGATTTACAGGATCTAGAAAAAGTGACAAATACCGAAAGATATTTCACACTGCATTAGCTGAACCCGGCTGAGGATGAGTCATTTCAGAACTGGTGTTAAAAATAGTAAATAGTTGCTTACATGCGTGTGTGTGTGTGTGTGTGTGTGTGTGTGTGTGTGTGTGTGTGTGTGTGTGTGTGTGTGTGTGTGTGTGTGTGTGTGTGTGCGCGTCCATGCAGAGAACATAGTAGAAGCAGCTCTATGTAAGAGTGTCCTGAAGCCACTGAGGGAACCGATTTATCAGAGTCTGGAGAAACTTCATGCTAACAACAGCAGCCTGAAGCAACTGGCACAGAACCAGGTAAAATATGCTATTTATGGTATTTGGACTTCAGGAGTGATGCATCGTGGGAAATCCTGGGGGAGGGGAGGGGGGGCACTAGTGACGTAACCCTCCATTCTACAAAGTTGTTCCCCAATAAAATGTTTGTAAACACAAATAAATAATTGTTATTATAAAAGAAATTTTAAATAAACGCAAACGCTACGAAATATAAAGCATTTTTTTTAAAATTGTTGAAAAGTTACCCCCCCCCGCCCATTCCTCAAAGTGGTTTCGTCCAGATCGTTTTTTCCCAGTGGGCGGGGCCAGTTCCTAACGGCTAATTTTGACAGTTAGCTAGAATGCGAATGAATGTGGAAGAAACCGAACTAATATATAGAAGCCAGTAAGTCATTTATCACATAATTTGTTCAAAATTTGCACAAAATAAACCTCTTTTTTAAAAGTCTACTAGTTAAGATAAGCCATAATTATCGTTAACGAGCTCTAACGATGTAAGTTGTTGTCGTGTTAAGTTTTATCTTCATTAATTCATGATCTATTTTGCCTTACGTATAAATATGAATAAATATGGAACGTCGCTATAATCACTATTATTACTGTACTTTTAATAACACTATTTAATAGTTATTGACAAATAACGTTTTATTCAATCAAAAAAAATCAATTAAACAAAACTTCAATCGAATAAAAAAAGCATTTTTTTCTAAATTTGAGTCTCAAATATAAAATATTTTTGATTGAAGTCAACTGAAAATATACTTTTGATTGTTTTTTTTTAACTAGTCTCATATTTTTCTGTCCAAACACAAATAAAAATATTGTTTGGCAAGATGAAAAAGTCAAAAACTTGTTAAAATACAGTTTTAAAAGCATTTTAAAATGTACATTTTGTGTTCATGTTGGTTTTTATGTCATGAAAATCTATTTGTACCATTAGTTTTACAAAAATCACACAGAATATGCAGTTTTTAAACGGTGTAACCCGAAAAACAATAATACAATAGACTTAAATCGTCAGGTTTTTAGATTTTTACATTATCTTTTAAAAACATTTGAACAAGAAAAGATGCAAAGGAGTGTTAGGAAGAGAAAAAACAAAATAGAGCCACATTATTATGCTATAAGATTAGATAAGATAATCCTTTATTTGTCCAACAGTGGGGAAATTGCATTAGCAACAGCGGTAGAGACAGTACAAGTGAAAGCAAGAAAAGAAAAGATTGCACACAGATTATATATATATAATAAATACAATATAATATAGGATAGATGCACCATAGTGTGGTAATATAGTATTTTTTCATGCTACTTCCAGGAAATTATTATCTAATAATTCACAGTTTATTGCCATTCCCATCAATGAAATGTGATTTTTGCCCCTGCAGTGATTTAAGAGCAGCGTTATTTGTGTGTGTGTGTGTGTGTGTGTGTGTGTGTGTGTGTGTGTGTGTGTGTGTGTGTGTGTGTGTGTGTGTGTGTGTGTGTGTGTGTGTGTGTGTGTGTGTTAGTCCGTGGTCCTAGGCAGCACCACCACAGCGTTGGGGATAACCACGGCCGTCCCTGAGGCCTCGGCCATGGAGAAGATCAGCATCAAGCTGAATAATCTCCACCTGGAGTATTCACCTCAGAAGAAGATCGAGCTGCTGCTGAAAGCCTGCAAGATCATCTACGACTCCATGTCTGTCAGCAGCCCAGGTCATTTCATGGTTTAATTTAATTTAAAATGACAAATGATGAAAAGCAATCACAGTGAAATGTACTAATGCTAATTAAAAAACTGCAGATCGATCGATTTTCAAGTCGACTTCATCACAATTTAGAGATTAAAGAGCCTGACTGATGCTTTTCTAGGCTGATTTTATAAAAGAAGCTTTTTATGTATTTATTTTTAAATAAATAGGTGCTAACATGTTAGCATCAAGGGTTTTCTAATCATCCATTAACCTTCTGATGCAATGAGCAAACACATTGTACCATTAGAACACTGGAGTGATAGTTGCTGGAAATGAGCCTCTATACACCTATGTAAATTGCACCAAAAACCAGACATTTGCAGCTAGAATAGTCATTTACCACATTAGTAATGTATAGAGTGTATTTCTTAATAGTTTAAACTTATCTTCATTGAAAAAAACAGTGTTTTTCTTTAAAAAAATAAGGAAATTTCTAATCCTGCTGCTTCAAAACTCAGTCTGACATTGATATAGAAATCATGTGAAGTTCAAACGGGGGCAGACACATTTAAACAGATAACATCACACAGATAATTGTATAAACTCTGTGTAAAAAAATGTGTGTGTGTGCGTTTGTGTGTGTGTGTGTAGGGCGGCCCCACGGTGCTGATGACTTCCTGCCTGTAATGATGTACGTCCTGGCGAGATCCAATCTGGCCGATTTACAGCTTGATGTGGAATACATGATGGAGTTGATGGACCCAGCGTTAACACTAGGAGAAGGTACACACACACACACACACACACACACACACACACAGATGGTGTTTTAGCCTGACAAAGTACTTCAGTAATAGCATTTATTTCCTGTTCATTTATATATATAGATATATACAATAAAACTATTTACATTAGTTTTATTGCATCTGTTTCGATGAATGAAATTTAAAACTAATTTTTCATAGGTAAGAAACCTCATATAAGCAGTTTATTGTGGTTATAATATATAATATAATAAAATATATAGTTATAATATATAAGCCCCTTGTGGTTTATTGTCTGTACCTGCATAACATAAATTGTACTGACTCTGAAATGCGCTATACAGATAAACTTGCTTTGTGTGTGTGTGTGTGTGTGTGTGTGTGTGTGTGTGTTAGGTTCCTATTATCTGACCACCACCTACGGGGCCCTGGAGCACATAAAGACCTTTGACCAGCAGAGGACAGCAACGCGGCAGCTCAGCAGAGAAGTTCAGGACTCCATCCATCGATGGGAGAGACGACGCACACTCAACCAGGAACGCATGTCCCAGGGATCAGTCCGGGTACACACACACACACACACACACACACACACACACACACACACACACACACACCAATATTTATTTCAGTGTTGTATTTTCAGCCTCCAAATGGTCCAAAAGCTCAAATTAAGTCTTTAACCAGTGATAACCCTGTTTATCATAAGCTTGACTGCTTCGATTTGCTCTCTATACTTATACTTAAGCACCTTATGATGGTGTGTAACTCTGTTTTTTTAGGATTTCCTGACAGTGTGTTGTCCTGAGATTGGAACAAACCCCAAAACTCTGGGCGTCCTCCCGACTACGACCATCCAACAGCTGACTGAACAGTGTGCTGCACGATTTGAACAAGGTCAAGATTCTGTCAAGATTTTTACACCTAAATCACCTGAAAATGTCCCATATTGTAGAAGATTATATTTCTGTTGCTGTTTAAATATAACAAGGTCTCGGTTTTATATAAATATTACTGAATCAGTACTAAACCAGGTTTAATGTTGGCTAAAATCACACTAAAATGTTCAGAAAATTGGCCTAAATTCACTTTATTCTTTCATGACACACAAAGTTCTATATATGACCACAGTCGTCCACTGTCAAGCCTTTTTGATTGAAATAAAGTTTTTTTTGTGTTTTCCCCAAGACTCCTACATCCTCAGCCTGTATATGGACGACGTCCACCAGCCTCTGGCTCCTACAGAGCTGGCCCTCAGCGTGAAGAGCAGCTGCCAGCCTGGTTCCTACTGCTTCGTCTTCCATCCCGTGGACCGGCCCAGCGCCCCGCCGGTCCGTAACTGCCCCACCGACCCGCCCCCGGCTCCGCCCACACATATCTGTTACCAGCCCGTCGCCGCGGCAACCGCCCCCGCCGCCACTGCCGTCGACACCGACGAGGAGCCGGTAGCGGAAGCTGAGGACAGCCTGATCAGCCTGTGACGGGCAGCTGCTACGTCGCTAGGGTAACCGCATCACTGTGGAGGGGGCGTAACCGCGGCGACTGCATCAGAAGAGGGAAAGGGGAGTTTTTTTACTGAAAGAATGTGTTTTTACTCTCAGGTCTCTCATGAATTATTGATATAATTGAGACTTTTACATGTAAAATACATAACTGATCTGATCACCAGCCTTTCAGGTTGATTTTAAACTATAGTAGACTATAGTACCACTCTTTTGCATTGATTTTATACAGTCTTAAGTCTCAGATTGTTCTGGTGTTGTGCACATTACCAAAGACAGAAGTAAACCAAATAAAACCAGATATGAGACTTTTTTTTATTATTATAATTATTATTTCAACACGGGGTCTGGAACCCCAGGGACTGAAGGAGGAAGTGGTTTTATAGAATGTAAAATGAATTCTATATGCACCTGTATGATCATATTTATATTGTTTATACTCTATATGATCTGATCACTTGGATTCAGGATTATAGCGACAGGATGGAAGTGTAACATCTGTAATTTCACAGCGTTTAAATCAATATTATTTGAGCAGAATGGCTGCTAAAACACTCGCTTTGAGGGAAAAAGTCATTGTGACTAATCAATATTTAAAGCACAAGTATCAGTAGCAGCTATATGGACCAAAGCTTTTTCATTTTCACTCCAAAATCCAAATTGAGAAGTTTAATTTCACACGTTGTCTTCTTTATACTGAATCTGATTTGTATTGTAAATAAAGTGGCTTTTACAATTAACTAAATCAGTTTTTTGTGTGTTGACATTTCCTAACTAAATGGTTAACTAACTAGTTGTTATTTAGCTAAATCCCTCGTGAAATGTGTTCTAATTTATGTCTTATAACTTATTTATTAAGCATTGAGTGGTAGAAAGTGAGGAAACAAAGATGAAAGCAAACAGGGATAAAAGCTACAACTCAAGGCTGTTTCTTTTAGAAGATTCTTTTTGTTCTTCTCTTCTCAACATATAGATACAGATGCTATTTGCTGCACATGTGTTCAGCTGAAACAGAATAATGAATGAAAAGGGGCATTATTTCAGTTTAAGCAAGATATGGCAAGAAATATGAGATAGGGTTAGAAAAATGTCAGGATTGTAAATTTAAATGTAGCAGCTGATGCGAAAAAGGGAAATATAGCATGTCCTCACCACTAAAGAGCACTTTAGCACACATTTTAGCTCCAAGGATGACATTAAGCACACATTTTGGCTCCTAGAGGGCACTTTAGCACATTTTTTTTACTCCTACAGGGCATTTTAGCACATTTTTGTCTCCTAGAGGACACTGTAACATATGTTTTAGCTCCAGAGAAGGCACTTCAACATGCTTTTTACCTTCAAGGAGGGCACTTTTGCACCCATTTTGGTCCCTAAAGGGCATTTTAGCACACATTTTGACTCCTAGAGGCCACTTTTAACATGTAGAGGGCACTTTAACATGCTTTTTAGCTTCAAAAGTGACATTTAGCACATGTTTTTACTCCTAGAGGGCACTGTAACATTTGTTTTAGCTCCCAAGAAGGCACTTCAACATGCTTTTTACCTTCAAGGAGGGCACTTTTGCACCCATTTTGGTCCCTAAAAGGCATTTTAGACTCCTAGAGGGCACTTTTAATATGTAGAGGGCGCTTTAACATGCTTTTTAGCTTCAAAGGTGACATTTAGCACACATTTTGGCTCCTAGAGGGCAGTGTAACATATGTTTTAGCTCCTAAGAAGGCACTTTAACATGCTTTTTAGCTCTCAAGAGGGCACTTTAGCATGCATTTTTCAACAATTGAGCCATGAGGGGGCGACCCCCATGCATGCATGGCTTCAAGACCTTGAGTACCCATTAGGACATGACTATTGTGTCTTATATTGATGATATCTTTAAACTCAGTGGATGTCAGGGAGTCTCATCCATTGAGTTTTACTGCTAATGTCCTGGAAAGTGATTTTATCTACTCTTTAATGTGCAGCTTTGTCAGCTGAACATAAGAGACTTGATGGACCAGAACTATGGACCCAAGGACACCTGTTCCATCTATATTTTACTTGGCTGAGTCTCTCTGTTTGGCAGCTGCACTACAAAGTTCAGCCATTTGAACCCGGCTGCTCACAGCTTTTACTATCTACTACAGATCACACAGAAATGAACTGAGTTAATGGTCCGTGCTGACGTCAGGGATCAACAAGTTTTAATGTCTCCATTTGTAATTATCACACAAGCTCAAAAAGCACCAAACACCATAGTCCACTCATGTTTCTTCAGACATTAGCAGCTGTTTAAATGTCATTTCTGATTAAAACATAAATCAAAGATCCCTCATTGGATGTGTTTCCGATGAGCAGAGCAGCGGTGTGAGTTCACTCGAGCTTGTTATCATTGGTAAAAAGTCCTTGTGCTGCAGTACCATTGTTAAAGCCAGCCGCTTCCTGCCTGCAGGTCGTTATTTCCAAAAAGGTCCATAACGAGGTCCTTAAATGGCAACAGGCTTTCTGTCCACTAACAAACTGCACAATCGCCACCATTTCACCTTTTCTCTTGTTTGCAGTGAGCACACGCATGTAGGAAATGTTTCATAATCCAAGAATGTCAGTGGATTCTTTTTTTTATCATGTGTTGTAAAGCTGTTGTTAGGAGATGGCAGGTTACTGGATACTGACATACTAACAAGGTGCCATACGCTCATGGTGGCTTCTATTAATACAAACTAAATACGTTCAGATGTCATTGGGGGGGAAACGAATAAGCTGGAGAACACTTTTAAAAAAGTGAATTGACGAATTGAAGTGAGATGTTTATGATGTCAGATGTAAGAATTTATTGAACTAATAAATGTTGAATTCTAGATATTCGATGGTCTATTTTCTAGCCAATATGGTTTTTCCCCTCTATTCTCTATTGAGAGGTGAGATTTACATTTTTACGATTTGTTTGACAGCACCTGAACGCACCGCAGGTTTTTGGAGCCACCTGATTGGCTGATGCCAATTGATGCCGGAAACTGTTCCGCTTTGGCGGCAAAACCGAACCTGTCTGGATGTTTAACGTTAGCTCCTTTAGTTTAGTTTACTTTAATTTAGTTTATTTTACTTTAGTTTAGCTTATCTTTAACTTTTCTAAACGTTAAAGATGAATTTGAGGGACATGAAAAAGATTTTAGTGCGAAAGTGGAAAATTGCGGATAAACGAGAGAAATGTCGTCAGGCGTCATTCATTCGTTATTGGTAAGATGGAATATATGTATTTATATTCCTTTATTATTTATCACTTCTGAATGCTGATAATGTGTTAATGTTGTGTTTTCCTGTTTTGTAACGTTAATATCACGGTTTTAATTATTATGATGACATAATTAGTAAATCTAATGTTTATTAAACACAAACGCTTTTGAAAAAGAGACTAAGCTAACCTGGTTGAATAAAAGTTAAATAAAATACAAAATATATGTAGTACTTGTAGTTCTGCAGTACTTGCAGAATAATAATTTTGCGTAGAATTTAACGGAAATTTATTTTCCAAGAGATTTCTACTTGAATACACTTCTTTTTTTTGGTACTAGAATGTAGAGCTGTGGCTAATGACTATTTTTATAGTCGATTAATCGATTATTGAAATTAATTGATTAGTTGTTTGGTTAAAACATGTTAATCAGTGTTTTCCAAAGCGGGAGATTCAACCTAAAATGACTTTTGTCAGTTCACAACCCAAAGATCATCAGTTTACTATCATAGAAAACTAAAAAAAAACAGGAAATAATCAGATTTGCAAAGCAAATTGATCTATTGATTATCAAAATAGTTCCGGATTAATGTAATAGTCAGTGACAAATTGATTAATTGACTAATTATTGCAGCTCAACGACTAATTTTTGGCTTTATGGCAAACATGGCAGCAAATTTTAATGGAATTCATCCAATAGTTGAGATGTAAAAGAATTTGGTGCTACACAAAGTTATAAAATCATGAGGATTTCTCTCAAATTCTTTATGAATTAAACACTTAGATGGTACAGAAAGTCAAAAGATTATTAGGAAGTTATTAGGAAATAGGTTTGCCTTAAATGTCATAGCATTTTTTCCAATATTTGACCTTTATCTTATTTTGTGACGTCAGACAACAAGAGATAAATGAGGAAAATGTGATGCCTACACTGAACAAATTAAATATCATGGAATTTATCTTTCACATTTCACATTTAACTTTCACATTTAATTTTATCTCAATAGTAAAACTTAGCTTCAATTATTTTTAATCTCAGTTAGAAACAACGTTTCTCTGACACAGTCAATGAATGAACACACACAGGCTATATATATATATATATATATATATATATATATATATATATATATATATATATAATGATTTTCAGTAATAAGATGTTGCCTGTGTCCGACAGCACCATGACTAAGCGTCTTTGAATCAGGAAACTAACAAGCTAACAGCACTTCCACCGGAGCTGCTCCTCAACTCAAAGAAGAGGGTTTGATCTGGAGAAGGCTGTGATATGTGTGTGTGTGTGTGAGAGTGTGTGTGTGGGTGTGATAAATGGGGATGGAGGGGTTAAAACACTCCAGTCCAGGGTATAAAACTATGTAAGACAACAGATTCATCGTTTTCAACCACAATACACCTGCACACAGCTGAAGAATCCACCCCAAAAATACACAAACGGAAATCTAAACCATCAAAACTTGCTGTTTTTATTTAGTTATTTTTTAAGAGGTGGGATTTGAGATAACGAAGCAACAAACTGAAAGAATCTGACAGCTGAAATTCACTCGGTTGTTTTCTTCCTCCGGCGGAGCCTTCGTTCTGCGAAATTTGTCTGATTTTGTGACGGCTGACCTTTGACCTGCGAGATCTGACCCTGAGACGCTGAATAGCAGGTAAATGAAATCAGCCGACTAATAACTTTTATGAAATGTTTTAAACTCTGTGTTAATTTTAAAGTAGAGAAAATGTTTTATTGTGATTTTGTTAAAACCTTTAACGAAAGGTATATAGGTATATAGTTATGGTTATTATTTTAATTTATATTATTATAGTAGGAAGAGGATTACAAATGAAGTTGGTATTTAGGCTTGTTGAGTTAGATGAATTTCAGTAAATCTCCAGATATTTCTATGATATTGAATTTTACTTTGTATACCGGGTTCCTGCAGAGTCTTAAAAAGTCTTGAATTCATTAATTTGAAAGTAAGGTATTGAATTTTGATATCTGGGTCTTAAAATGTGTGCAGCCTAACTACTGCAGGTGAGGTTTTAGTCATTATTTTAACACAAAATTCTTTCTTTTTTATTTTATTTACTGTAGGATGTCTGAGCTTCCTGTTTTCTCCCGTACGTCCTTCCTGTTGCTTTGCATTCTGGGTATCGCCATGGTGACGTCTGGCTTCCCCCAATCCCGGCTACATCTCGGGTAGATTTTATTTCTTCTACATCACAGTATCTAATATTATAAATGCAGCTTTTATACACGTTATTTATTCTATATTTTTATTTCCTAAGCGTCCTCTCCTCCGATTCCAGTCGTCCTGATGACTCCGACTGGGGCGTCGTCTTCCCCTCCATCTCGCTACGTGATTGGAGCGTCCAGATGATGTCATCGCCCAGACTCAGAGCAGCGGCCAATAGCAAGACAGAACTGAGGAGGGAGGCGTGGCTGTTTTCTCCAGAGAGAGCAGAGGCCAGGTAACGACATGATAAAGGGAAATTCTACTGGTGTTTGAACTCCTAGTGGAATTAGAGTGAAAACCCCTGATAAAGCATTGAGTAAAGCCTCAGCTCATCATCAATACAATAAGAAAACAGTTTAATATAATATCAGTAGTAGCAGCTATTTAGATATTTAATTTCGAGTGTGATTATTTAATTGGCTCCTTTATAATAAACATCTTACCGAATATATTCCTCATGTTCTGGAATGATCCTCAGTGTGATTTCTATGATTTTATAAGCTTATTTCAAGTTTTTTTTTCCTAATTTGGGTCAGTTTTGTCTTGTTTTAAGCTTTAAATAAAGTATTTTTATCTTGGGTAAAATAAAATTGTAGGTTTTTGACATTGTACTACTAATTCCTGGATTATTTGGGCTAATAACTCTTTTTTCCAAGATGATATTCACTGTAAAACAGGATTTTTCTGCAATATTCTAACTATATTTGCTCTTTAACAGCAACATAAATAGATTCTGACTCTTCTGTAGTCGCCTCACATGTTGTAGATTTATTTTAATTCCAGGTTTAACCTGGATAACCTTTATGGTTGTAGAGATATTCCACATTTATTATCATTTACAGCCTTCTTCTATGTGTGTAGTGTGGAGGGGGCGTGGCCTGCAGAGGGGGCGTGGCCTGGCGACTGGTCCTCTCAGGACGCCGGCGTGATGAAGAGGAACATGGTGATGGCCGACGACGCCGCGTTCAGAGAGAAGAGTAAGCTGCTCACGTCCATGGAGAGACAGAAGTGGCTCAACTCCTACATGCAGAAACTACTGGTGGTTAAAGCTTTACGATGATTTAGGGGGAAAATAATGGAAAACAACTCACGAGACATGAAGATACTGTGAACATCTAGAGTCATTAACACCTGCTGTATTCATAGAGCTCCTAGCTCTAATATATGTACCGTTGCAGTTTCACAGTTTGATTCCTGCTGTAATTTTGTATTTTCAAAAGACGATTAAATGAATGATTAAGAAATGTTTTTGTGTGTTGAACGTCATGCGTCTGAAGTAAACTGGTCCTGATGAAAATGATGTTTTCAACAACTGAAGCCGGTGTTTTACTTAATACCAAGCTGACGTGAGCAGTGTGAAATATATCCTTTAGAGCCACTGAAACCAGGCTAGCTGTTTCCCTGTTTACAGTCTTTATGCTAAGCTAGGCTAATCATGTCCTGAATATAGAGAAAACATAGCATATTCTGTATGAGGACAGCTTGTAATGTCTTCGGTCTTTTTTTCAGATTGGGAAGCAACTATGACATATAACTTACTTTTACATTAACCCATTTAAGCCCAGATTTGTTTTCAAAGATTTCATGCATATAATTATATGATTTGAGTCAATAACAATCATGTTATGTATGTATTTCCTCTTTTTTGTAGCCCTATCGTTAGAGAAAATAGCATTTTAATAGCTATTATAGCCGTTTGCACAAATCTGCCCATAAACAAAAATCTATTTATCCCAAGTACAAAATTCTTTTTTGGGGGATTTTTTTATTAGAGACTTAAATGATTAAATAGATATATACATGCCAGGGTTGAAAATCATAATAATCTAAATAAAATTACCTCTATGCACTTGGAAACTTATACTGGACAAATCCTTGTAAAGTTGACTAAAGCGCTAAATTTTATTGCATAATTGTCTAATCCTGTTTAAAAGAGGAGCATCTAGGGTGGGATCAGCACCAGATGGTCCAGCCTGCCGATCAGGTCCTGCAGCTGGACCTTGTTGGCCAGTCTCTGCCGGTCCCTCCGGTCCAGGAGTCCGTCCTCCACCTGGAGGAGCAGCCGAGCGGCCCGAGACGCCGTCAGCTCGTCTGGATCCTCGGCCCTGCTGCGGCCGCCGTGAACCGGTGGCCTCTCGGCCTGGAGCCTGGCCCGGTAGGCCTGGGAGAGGGGGAGAGAGGACTTCTGTCCTCTGTCTTCAACGGGTCCTCGGCCTCTTCTCTGTCCTTCCTGGGACATTAAAGAAAGAACGGATTAATACAATAAACACAACATACAATATCTATAAATTACCAAATAATAGCCAGGGGGTTTATTTGAGAACAGGAGATTAATTCGTTGCCAACCTGTGACGTGGGAAGTCTCTGCAGCATGTGCTCCAAGTCCTCTAAACCCCGGTTTCCGTGGTGACAAACTGCTGCTCTCCTATTGGCTGAATGTGTAGGCCTCTTAACAACAGGATCTTTCAAATGACAATCCACCACGCTGTCCTACAAGTACACACACACACACACACACACACAGGAGTCAAGAGCTGCTTGATTTCTGTAAATCATGAATGAGAACTGTTTGTAATAGCGCGAGTGTGTGTGTGCGTGTGTTTGTGTGTGTGTGTGTTTTTAAATCACCATCCAGGTCCAGAAGACTTTCTCCACCTGTTTCCAGTTCAGATATGATTCCAGCAGGTCACACAGCTCCTGTATACGAGCACAATCCTAAACAATAACATGCATTATTAGTAGTATTACTATTAGTACTATTATTATACTACACTATCATATATTAATATTATTAATATACTACAACTGCATTGTGAAACATGCACTGCTCTTTTATATACTGTTAGTAGTTTACTTCTATTATTACTATTCCTGTACTATTATATTTTTAATATTATACACAATTGCAACTAGTAAAAGAAACAAAATGACGTGGCCAGAAAGTAAACTCCACAATTATTACTACTCAGTAGTAAACAGATTCAACACACACACACACACACACACTGACCTCGATTAGGACTGCAGAGCTTTGATCAGAGGAGGAAGAGGAGGATGTGGAGGAGGAGCAGCTGCCAGAATAAATCTGACAAAAAATAAGGAGTTCTTGGTGAGACTTGAGTATCATCATTTAGTCTTAAACCATTTTAAATAGAGTCTGTGGTAGAGGAACATAAATATGCTCATTTTATTTTATTTATTTATTTTGCAATCCCACTGAGGATCATTCCAGAACATGAAGAATATATTCTATAAGATGTTTAAAAAGGAGATTATAAAGGTGACAATTAAATAATCACACAAACAGCTCAAATCTAAATTAAATATCTAAATAGCTGCTTCTACTGATGTTATATTAAACTATTGTCTTATTGTATTGATGATGTGGATATTGATGATATATATTGATGCTGTAACAGTACCAACCAAGTGTAACCAAGTGATATTTGTGGAGTTTCAGCAAGTAAAAACAGGTTATTTCCTCACAGCGTGAAGCAGCCCTGCTCGCTCTTCCTGCATGGACAGCAGGCTCCGCCCCTGATGTCTCAAACAGCCAATGAGCCACTGAAGTCTCCTGAGGGAGGAGGAGTCTACCTGGACCTCCCGGGAGACGGGACGGCTCACCTGAAACGAGATTAGAGGTATAAAACACTGCGTTAGGATTGTGATGAGTACCTCCCAGTATCACGGCAGCCTCCTCTCTTACAGGTGGAGGTGTGAGCAGCGTTTTGTCCAGTCGTTGAACTCGCTGAGTCAGCAGCTTCTCCAGCGTTCCGGTAGCGAGGAGCCAGCCCAACGCCAGGAGGAGATCTCTGCTGGAGCCTCCTCCTCCTTCGGTCCTGTACATCCAGTCGGCGTGGTAACCGGTCTGCCACAGGCCTGCAGCCACCAGCTTCCTGTGCTCGGAGGCTGAAAACACATTTTAACCTCAGCTATTTTTATCCATGCAAAGTGAGAGCGTGGGCGTTTCTGTGTGTAATGTTGGTGAGTTGAAACGTAAAAACACAGTAACAATAAACCCAGTAAAATGATTCCAAGTCAAGAAGGTGATAAATAAATAAGCTTGAATATGAAAGAGTCACATGACATGGCTGAAGATATGTTTTAATTATAAGAAAACCAAGTAAAAAATAGAACTAAAGAAGCTTGAATATAAAAGAGTCACATGATTCCAAGTCAATAAGGTGATAAATAGAATTAAATAAACTTGATTATGAATGAATCACATGATGATACAACATGGAGTAAACACTGAAAACCCGGTAAAAATTATTCAAAGTCAAGAAGGTAATAAATAGATTAAATAAGCTTGAATATAAAAGAGTCATATGGTAGGTGGTACAATATGGAATTAAAGATGTTTTTAGAAACACAAACTCATGTTTTTAAAAGATACAAAACCATTTATTTTGATTTCTAACCAGGCTCCCAAACGTCTACCATCTACTATCTTAATGTGCATTGTATAATGTGCATTTTCCCTCTATTAATTTCAAGTTTACACTCGTATACAACATATTAACAATTATATTTTAACATATTACATCAGTGGAATCATGTATACTGCATCTTAAAGGGAAACCAGTAAATAAAAAGAGCATTGGAAGCTCATTAGGGATAAAACTATATCACTGACCGTGTTTAATCTGCCTGCTGCCTTCAGAGGAAACATCTGTAGTTGTCTGACAGATGTTGGCGAGCAGCTGCCAGAACTCGTCCTCCTGCAAAACAACAGCACAATCCACATTTATTTCCAATATTATATAATAGAATTATCTTTAATATTACAGTGCTGTATGTGACGTGTTGCAGCTTTAATTTCCCTGAGGGAACCTTCCTAAAGTAGCTTTATTGAAACAAGTGAAAATATCTCACGTTTTGCTTAAGAATTTGGATTTAGGACATAACATTTGGTCAAAAATAATGAGAAAATTAATCAAATTTACCTGCAAATACATTCAGTATCTGATAAATTGATTAACATGGATATAAAACAGTCCCAGACTCACTTGTTGACTATTATTCAGCAGCAAATCACCCTGATATTAACCAGTTTATCTGTAAATGGTGTTTCGGTTTAACCAGTGACCGTGTTAACTGGTGACAACGTGGTTGTCATGGTGACAGCAGCCGTTGGAAGCAACGAAATGTCTAAAAACGTCTTAAATGATCCCAAAACTGATTTTTTTAACACGGTCCTGTTTGTATTTAATATTACATAATATTAATTAAATGTTGTCATTCACAACCACAACATTAACTAGTGGCTGAAAGTCACCGGCTAACACGGTCACTCGTTAAACCGAAAACACCGGAACTCACCGCCCCGACTTCACCGAACTTCGCCCGTCTGAAGGTGTCCGGAGCGGGGACGGCGGGGAGGCCGCTGGCCGCTAACAGCCGGCACAGAGCTCCGATCACCCGCTTCACCTCCACACTCACGGCCGCTTTACTGCGCTGCATCACGGACACGTTTCACCGAACAACTCCGGTGTTTCTACCGCGTAGAAGTCGGGAGCCGTTGTTGATGTTGATGTTTCGCGGCAAAAGCGACAACTTCCGGGTTTCAGGCCGTTGCCAAGGAAACGAACGGAAGAAACAGTGATTGACATCCGTGTTGATTAATTAATTAAAAAATATATATTATACGAATAAAAATGTATATTAAAAAGATAAAAACGTATTTAGAAACAACTATAATGCAGAAGACATATTATTAATTATGAATAAAAAATAGATAATTCCCTTTACCAAATTATTAGTATCATATTAGATTAGATAGGACTTTATTGATCCAAACTCTTAAATATCAGGGTGATTTGCTGCTGAATAATAGTCAAACAAGTGAACCTGGGATTGTTTAATATTCAGGTTAATTTATCAGATACTGTTTGTGTTTGCATGTAAATTGATTAATTTTCTCATTATTTTGACCCAATTTTATGCCCTAAATCCAAATTCTTAAGCTAAAGACAAGATATTTTCACTGTGCATTAAACTTGTTTCAATAAAGCTATTTTAGATTCGATTATATAGGGCTTTATACGTTACATCTAAAACTATAGACACACAAACTGAAGAGAAATATGTAAATAAATAAGTATAAGACACCTTTTTTCTCATAATAGTATTTATTTCATTTATCAAAATCATTTAAAAACCATAAACGTGTCACAATTGTATGTACAAACATTGTAAAATAATTTAAAACGTGTAAATCACTTTGCCACTGGTGCATGCGTTAACCTTGGTGTCACATCTTTAACAACAGGAACCATTGGTTAAACTAAAAAAACAACATGAAAATACAGTAGATTAGTGTCTGTCCTTCACAATAATAAACATTTGACCTTATTACAAAGCAAATTCATGACATTTGAACGTAATAAAGTTAAGCGACATACTTCATGACCGTATTTTCATTACCAAACAGACTCAGAACTCCCTTCATGTTCTATTAAATAAACGGTAGATATAAACGTTTAAATGTCACCGTACAACCTGAGAAGTCTGAGTTTGGTGGAAAACCATCTATTTCCTGAATTCTAATAGCTAGGAATTAGAGATTGTCGTGTCATTGTCAAATAAAATACACCGTGAAGTAAATATATCACATGTGATGCTATGTGCTGGAAGAAGAATCCATGTTCTGCAGCTTCTGAATGGTACCGTACCACCAATTTACAGTAAAAACAACAACGTAATGCTATAAATAACATTAGGAAATGTGCTGATTGTGTAGTCGTGCTTATATCTAACTGGCTTTTTTACACACTTTGTGTATTTCGTTGTGTTGTGCTTGTGAATCTACAACACGGGATTGTGTTATTATAGGAAAAACATTTATATAATGGAAAAATAAGGGTTGTAGCTTTGCAGACAGTCTCAGGTCTCTCCTTCTCCTTCATCCTCCTCCTGTTTGATGATCGGGATTCCTAGAAACAACAAAAACAGACAAAACTCATCAGTAATCGTGTCTATGAAATTAAAGTACAATTACAGATTACAGTGCTGTAGTTAAACGTCTCTCAGCTGCTGCTCCAGAGTTTGAAAGTTTGAATTTATCAAGATAAGAGATCATCTGGAATTGGACCAATACAAGTGTTGAATATGTTTAGTTTCGTGCATCAACAACTCATGAAGTACACTTATATACCAGGAAAAGTCCAGGAAATTAAAAGGAATTAAGTGTAACTGCACCCGCCCCTGGCGTTTAAAGGGAAGCTGCTGTTATTTGGTGATTTACGGAGTGATATATGATCATCCTCACACATTCTTACCGTCCAGCTTCCTCACGTTAGGAAGTCTTTTAGAGGCTTCTTCCATCCACGTTCCCTCGGCCGAGTGCTTCTCCTCTAGAGGGTTTCCTACAAACACCAGGTCAGCGAGACACGGCAGCTCGGCCAGACGCACAAACTCTCCTGAAAAACGAAAGGAATTCATCAAAATCGCTGCCACCGTTTCAGTGGAATGATTAGAGGAACGCCGCTCACCCCATTCTTTGACCAGGTTGTTGGACATGTAGAGGACTTTCAGGTTCTTCATGCACTGGACTCCCTTCAGCTTCTCTATTAGATTATAAGAGATCCACAGTTCTTCTAACGTGTCTCCTACTGCCTCCTGCAAAACACACACACACACACATATACAGTAGGGTTGCAAAGGGGCGGAAAATTCCCAGTAAATTTAAGGTAAATTTCCAGAAACTTTCCAAGTTAAGATGGGAAATTTAGGAAATATTCAATATTTAGCACCTAAGCTAGTTAGCTATGCAAGATAAACATTAATACTACTATAAATCAAATATATTTAACATATAATATGATCAAACTATTGGAATCAATGGGTGAATTCTAAGAAAATCCTTTATATTTGGTTGTTTTTTAGCCAGGATTATGCTACACTATATTTTCCCCAATTATATTTAAGTTCCCTGTTACCTTCAGTTTTGTAAAATATGGATTTACTCATTTATTCCCATGGAAAGTGGAATTTACATGTTATATTAAACCGTTTATTTCATTCTCTTCGATTTATAATCTAGCTTCTCACTATTTAACGTACTCTTCTTTCTTTTTTATCCAATCATACACATTATATGCATTCCAATTCATATTCTATTTAAACTCATTTAAATTATTTTGTCTATAATGAAAATTTCCTTATAAATGTACTGTTTGAGATTCTGAACTCACCAGACCAGTGAGCGCCTTGATGTTATTTCTTCCTAGTGACAATATCCTCAGGTTTTCTGGAAGATAGAAGATAAAAAAAACACATGAAAAACCCTAATTAGTGTGTGTGAGTGTGTGTTTATGCTGTAAAATACTCACTCAGGCCATTAAGGTTGGTGATTTTCTCAATGCAGTTTGTAGACAGAGACAGTTTCCTGTTAAAGACACAATATCAGGTTATTTAAAGGAAAATATCTGGTTAAAAATAGAGTTTATCACTGAACATCATGTTAATTAGCTGCTAATCTGCTTTAACATGACTGAAGTGTAGAATTATCTGCAGTTTTATATATTGTTATATTTAGATTTTTCCTCATCGATGCATATTAGAGGGTGTTTAGTTTATTAGAGGGTATTGATTGTAAAATATCAGGAATCTTTACTTTACTGCCACAATGTGTATAAATTAATATTGAATTTAAGCACAAACGATAAGTTTATTATAATTAATTGATCGTGTAAATTAAATCGAAGCCCTGATCTATAAAATAAATGATATTATTTATGAATTTAGCTTTCAAGTGGAGGAAATAGATGTTTTTTATTAGCTGACAAAGTCTAGAAACCGTCAATATTCACACTTTTCATACATTTTGCTTCAGTTTAACAAAATTGAACCTATTTTACTGCTTTTCTTCACGTAAATCAATTCAAAACAGGAAATTTTATGACTCAAACATCCAGTAAATGAGATGCACAAGACTCTTCTCATGGTTTAACGTGGAATTATATGAGAAACTACAGTACTACGCAAAGGTTTTAGCTGCTTCAGATGTTAATATTCACATCCATTATGCAACACCATCTGGGAGGCGTCTGAGGAGGCGTCCTGAATTTATTCCGCGGCACCAAAACGACCCCGAACATCCAGGCAGAGATAATAAAAGCAACAAAACCAACACGGAGTCCTGCTGCAGATGCTCTGGACCCCACAGAGTCCTGATAGTAACCTCATGGTGTCGGTCTGGGTTCATACGAAGACTCAGAAGAGTGTGTGGAGGGAGAACTGCTGTTTTAACAGGCAAAAAACAGCTCTCGCTGAATTTTAACTTGATTTAAATTCCTCCCGTTTGAGCTTAGTGGGTAAAACTTTTCCTCGGCTGTGTAGATTTTCAAATAACTTATCAAACTGTATAAAAAAACAACCGGTTCACTCACTCGCATTTGATGAGTGTGGAAAGAGACGCGTCCATCTTCTCTATAGAAGGAACCTGACCGTACAGTTTAATGGCTGTGGCCTCGCTCGCCTTCTCCCCGGACTTCTCCTCCTACACACACACACACACACACACACAGAATATATTATCCTATACACAATTAGACCTGCAACTCAATTAAAGGTCCCATATTTGAAAAAGAAATGTTATATACAGGGTTTCTTCAAGGAAAAATTAAGTTAAATGAATTAAGACCATTAATATAAAACTTAATACCCATTTCACTTTATTTTACCTATAGTATATATATAGAATATATCATTTTTAATTGGTTCATTCATATTAATTATGTATTACATCCATATCAAATATTTTAGTAGTAGTTAAAGCATTAATATGATGTACTACAGCGAAGAAAATGATAAAAAAAAGTCTATTAATTGATTTTTAATGAGCATTTTCAGGTATTAAATGCATACAATGTCCATATAAATATTATACGTCTGTAGTAGGACGGTGAATTTATATACAGCACAAATTTTATGACCGAAATATTAAAGGTATTATTTCCAAATTCATAAATTCAATGCTTTTTAATAGCCTGTATATACATATTGTCCTAATTAATTGATTAATTGATCCATCACTCGCCATACCTTGACTGTAATAGACACATTTTCAATTATAATTAAAGTTTTATTTAACTATTTAACTTTTGAAGTTAGATAAAACATGCCAGACATGTGAGTAGGACTCATATTACTCAGCAAATGTTAAATTTATTTTAAGCATTTTAAAAGCAGAGACTATTTCTCATTGGTCCATTAATCATAAACAGACACTTGTCTGAAGCAGATTTGTCCCCTCACATGTTAAAAGTGTTAAAAATGTGAAAAATATCCCTTTAAGGAACATTTAATACAGATAAAAATGTATT
Organism: Lepturacanthus savala; assembly: GCA_030544235.1. Classification (NCBI taxonomy): domain Eukaryota; kingdom Metazoa; phylum Chordata; class Actinopteri; order Scombriformes; family Trichiuridae; genus Lepturacanthus; species Lepturacanthus savala. The sequence goes on from CM060469.1 coordinate 3,407,469, forward strand.
AATTTGATATTATGTATTAACAATCATTATTGATAGTCTATAACTTCTTGATTTTGCTCTTAAATCAGACTAGTTTGCTGCATTTAATTTGTAATTTACTCATTTTTCTAACGCTAACCCTAAATTGGGTGAGTTCTTTGCTTTAAACTGAAAAACACCACTGTAATTAATGAATAATTACAGTTTTACACAGAACTTTATGGCCTCTGTGCTTGTTTTCCAGCATCTGTCACTCACCCATCTGGCCAATGCTTCTTTTACAGTAGTTGCTTTGGCCTGGAGACAGAAAAAAACATTTAGTTAGACAGAAAAGCTGAATTTATGATGATAAAACAGTAGATAAACAGACAAATAGTCCAGCAGTACAGTAAATATAATGTATAATGAGTGTATTTGTAGTTTTAAGGATTTGACTTGTATTCTGCAGCAGAATAGCTTCATAAACAGCGGGACGTGTATTTATCTTTCACCAAACATCACACAGTTTTAGCAGAACAGAGCAGATTTGGTCCAGATGTTCAGTAACTAAGCTAAATGTCACCTAGCTAATTCAAGTTAGCCCGTGTTAGCTTCACACAGCCGCACGAACGTCGATTAAATCTTCCAGACAGGAAGTCACTTCATGTTCTGGAAGCCGCTTTAAGCTAATAAACGTGACATTTGGATGAAAAAACGTAGAAAAGAGCAACGAAAAGCGCACGAACACTCACCATGTTGATGTCTGATCTGGTTGCTATGGCACTGACAGGAAGCTGAAAGCTGCGCATGCGCAGTGGCATTACGTTTATTTAAACTAGGTTTAAAACTATATTTTTCAATTATTTAGTATTATTTTTAGTATTTCTATCTGTCAGCTTTAGTAACATTTTATTTCATATAAAAATGTGTATATTTTACATAAATTAGTATATTTAAATATTCTATATTATATGAATCTGCCCCAGTTTAAAACTATTTTAATTAAGAAAATATTAAAATATGTTGCTGTCAGTGTTGGAGAATATTGGAGTACATTTACTTAAATACTCTACTTAAGTGCAATTATGAGGTACTTTTACTTTACTTGAGTATTTCTATGTGATGCTACTTTATATTTCCACTACATTAATCTGACATCTTTAGTTTCTATTCAGATTTTATTATATTTTATAAGAAATTAATATATTTTAATATCCTCTTTTCCACTTTATATTACTTTTCAGATAAAGATTTTTATATTTTACATTTTGACATATATTACTGTCAGTGGTGGAGAGGAATGAAGTACTTTTACTCAAGTACTGTACTTTTTAAAGGGTAATTATCTCTTTTCTCTATTAAATCCACTATGTACTTTATGTGAATGGTGCTAAATATTATGACACAGTACTATTATTATCATTAATCTACCTAAAGTATATTATATAGACTAAAACTATGGAGAATGCAGCTAAATTCCTCTATTTCTTTATTTAATGTTGCAACACTGCCCCCTAGCGGTAAAGGGGGTGTATTACACCATCCAGTGGAGATTTCAATCAATTATTAATCCAATTATCTTCTGATATACTTGAATGATATGAGTGAACATTAGACTAAGACCAAAATGATTAATTGGCTATGAGGAGTCAGCTGAAGTAATTACTCATAATTAACTCCCACTGCAGGAAACATAATTATGGCAAAAACACTGAGATAAGCAAAAAATAACATCTGTTTTCACTGGGAGCGTAATAATTAATTATCTATGTATTATATATATGTAAAATATGTGTTCCAGACAGCGTTTTACAGTAGACAGGAGCATCTTATCATCTTATTATACTACTCTACTGTATATTTTCTGTTTGGCCTGTATGTCACTATAAACAGAGTCAGGGTTGGCTCATTGGAAACTGAAAGGAATGGAACCTTAATTAGTATCATGAGTAGCATCTCTGTTTATCTGCTGCCATGTTATATTTATAATAGAAACCTTTGTCTGACAAACACATTTAGGAATAATAACCTGTTAAAATCCCCCCCAAAAAACTCAAAGCAGTGAGTTTTATGCTTAAATTGCATGAGAAACCCTGTTAAAATATCTATATTTCTATTTTATATTTACTAAATCAAACTAAAATCTAAAACTTCCCTTTTTTAAACACCTTACAGAATATATTCTTTATGTTCTGGAATGATCCTCAGTGGGATTTAAAAGATTTTATAGACAAATAATTTATCTTCAGTCAGTTTGGTCTTGTTTTTTTCAATATTCTAACTATATTTTCTCTATAACAGCAGCATAAATAGATTCTGACTCTTCTGTAGTCACCTCACATGTTGTACATTTCATTTAATACCAAGTTTAAGTCTAATAACCTTTGTGGTTATAGAGATATTCCACATTTATTATCATTTATAGCAGGAAAACTGATAAGTCAACCTGGAATTTAAGTGGTTAAACCCGGTGGAATAACTGATCTCACTCCAGCCGATGGTCCGGGCCTTGCAGGCAGTATCAGTGTCATCCGCTGACATTCTATAGCTGATGTCGTCTCAGACACTTTGTTATGCCCAGTGTCAACTTGTTTAGTGACGTCCATGTCTAAACAAACTCAAGAGGCCAGATATTATCTTGACTGAATGACACTTTAGGTGTGAAGTAGACCTTCCTGTCAGTTTGAGGCTGGTTATATTTGATGGATTTGGTCAAAATCTGAGTGTTTAACTGCGTGTCAGTCCCAGCTGTTAAATAACACCACGTCCATTCCTCCGCTTTAATTAAACGAGCAGGAAGTGGATTTAGATGTAGTCACCGTGGAGCTCTTTGACGTGAAACCGGAACCTTCGTGGCGCACATCAGTCGTTTCCTGCTCTGAAAAGCTTGCCCCATATATCCACCGCGGCAGATCGGATACCCTGAGTGGTGAATATTTCACAGGAGGATTCCCGACTGGTCCAAAGGTGTCCTCCCAGGAGCCAGAGGAGAAGATAAATCACATGAATTTCATGTTTACAGAGCTGGATGAAAGCCACGGTAAACCTGGCTTAGGATAAATATCAGAAGCAGGAGAAACGGGCTGGAATATTTCTAGGGAGCTATTCAGGTGACTGGAGAGACTGGTAAAGTTGCCATGTTTGTTAATAAATAAGACACCTCCTGATAGCTGATAGTATATTTCCAGAAATGTATTAATCTGGGTTAAATAGAGTACAGAATTACACTTTCACATATGGTTCACATTTGACCCCCATTAATAAATAATGCATGCAGTAGGTGGTTTGTTAATTTTTAACAGGGGTGACAGTATATATATACTATTATATAGTATAGAATTAAGTGTTTATAGTAAATTAGAGGATATTTGAGATAAAAAGGTGCGATAAATAAGACTACTACTTCAGCACCATGGACAGTGCCGTAGTTTCATCAATACACAGCACAGTTTGGCTGCTGATATTTCTGAGTCATGATCAGGTCATAGAATAAAATAAAAACTTCAAAAATCTCAGTTTTAATGAGTCAGAGTAGATTAACATATTCTAAAAATCCTCTGAATAGGATTAGGTATGGATAAATCGTCACCCTATTAAAATAATGGCCTTTTTAGTGTGAGTTTAGTCAATTTTAAACCTGGATTAAACTGTCCTTTCATTCCATAGTGAAACTCTAAACTTACATTAAACTGGAGTTAAATTAAACTAATATCAGCTCCTTTTTCATCACTTTCCCAGCTCTTTGTCTGTTTTTTATCGAACGTAACTCATCTCCAACGTCCAGTTTTGACAGCTTGAAACCTGAGATGTGATGAGTTTTCAATTAAGTGACATTCAACAATCATCACATCTGCATTTAACTGCATAAAATTAGTTTACATCCAGCTTCTGTTTGCATTTAAACAGAAAATGTGTCCAGCTCGTCAGGTTTGAAGGACAAATATAACAGAATATCATCAGCGTACAGTTTGATATTTACCCCCAAACAGTCGATTAATCTCATCAATTATCACTGAACTGTGACAAAATATTAAACAAACGCTAAACTTACATTAACCTGGAGTTAAATTAAACTAACTCCAGCTCATCTTTGCCTGTTTTTATTGACCATAACTCATCTCCAACGTCCAGTTTTGACGACTTTTCGAAACCTGAGATGTCGCAAATTTTCAGTGTTGACACATGAACCTCCTTTATTTCTTTATATTTGGCTGCATATATATTGAATTTATAGTACAGTACTTTATATTACATTATTAATAAAGTATAACCTGTGAAATTTAGTCTAAATTACTATAAAACATTACACCCTGAAGCCTTTATCACTCACCAGTAGTAATTGATTCTGGAATCATATTTAGAGCTTCTTCTTGATTCTTAAAGCAGCCGCCATCATTAAAGTTGTTAATTGATCATTTTATTCTGACTTTTATTAGGCAAAAAAATAAAATGTCCATTGTCCTATAGGACATAAAGAGTCTGATCCTTTCAACTCAGGATTAAGAGGATTTAACCAGATGTTGCAGCATCTTTAAGAGATGATTTAGGACTAAAAACCTCGAGTAGGGTGAGAGTATGTTCTTTTTCCTGTGTGTTTTGCTAACTTCTCTCTTGACTGAGGAGCTTTGATCCCTGCACCTATAAAGGGTAGCGTTACAGATCAAGTGACCGGCTGTGTGGTGGGTGGCGTCTAGAACACAAAGGCCGTCCGGTATAAAAGAAAGTCGACGGCCCGGCGGCTCAAAGATGGATCCGTTTGCCTGACAGAAGATGCAACAGGATCCCGGAGGCATGAAAAGGTCACACGCGGCTGTTCACAACTTAAACAGGAGCCGGAGGTCCACCAACGACAGGAAAAACCAAAGCTCGGAGATCAGAGTCCAACGGGAGACGAGATCCTTGACCAGGACACAAACTCGGAGCGTCGTCCCCGGCAACAAAGCAGCTCCACCGCTACACAAACCGGACCCGGGGAAACCGAAAGGGAACCAAAACGCTCATTTACCGACCGGTAACGTGGTGAAAAACGCTGCGTTTCACGTGATTTTCAGACAATATTGGAAGGCGAATCAGGAGATTAGGAAGCCAGAGGCATCGTCGACTCCTCTGGTGCAACGAAAGACAAGCGATGCTAGCGATGCTAGCGCCAGGCAGCAGAGAGATCCCCACAGAGACGACTCGGCTATCGAGACGGAATCCGGTGGCTGCGAGGTCAAAGGTCGTCCAGAGAGACTGACGCCGGACAGCGGCGACGAGGACGAGTACTACACAGATCAGAAGATCACAGAATGGGTCCGTAAGGTCAACTCCAGCCTCTTCTCGACGGGAAACGACGAGACGAGAAGCTCGAAAGCTGCAGAGGAGCAAGACGTGGCCATAAAGATCATCTACACTGGAGACTGAACTGATCTAATAGATCCAATAGAAGAGGTTTTTATTTTAATTGCTATATTTTGTTGGGTTTTTTCAACTGAATCTAACTGTCATGTTATTTGGGTATTTTAAGGTACAGCACTCACCATACCTTGACTATAGTAGATATATATTTAATTATAATCAGGGCTTTTAAAGTTAAATTAACTTTAACGCCACTAATACAGGAAAACACCCCAGATGTTTATATATGAATATATTTTTGATATTTAGAAGGTATATGTGATATATAAATACCGTCCAATATGATCCAAAACTAATCGGTTGATTGATTATTTGACGTCATTTGGATGCAGCACTCGACATCATGACTATATTAGATGCATTTTAAATTATAATTAGTGCTTTTTAAAGTTAAATAAAAGATGTGTCCAGAGTCCTGGTTGTGTATCACTGCATTTACAAGTTGAATTGTGAGAAGAAAGAAAAATATCCCTTAAAAATTACATTAATTTGCATTAATAGTGATTATTGATCGTCTATAGCTTCTTGATTTTACTCTCAAATCGCACCAAATTGCTGCATTTAAGTGTGTTAAAACATTTTTAAAAGATCCTTAGAACAGATTAAAATGCAAATAATTTGCAATTGGTGAGTATCTCAATCTGACGGTTGATATTATGCATCAATAGTGATTGATTTTACCCTCAAATTGCCCCAGATTTTGCTGTAGATTGTCATGTTACTCCCTCCAATACTAGAAAAGTCTTCTTTTATTTGAGATAAACCATCCTTTTGGCAGTGTGTGTGTGTGTTTCTTGCCAAAACTTGTCTTGCTTTGCTGAGAATGATGAGACACTCCTGCCCCCTCATGGACAGGCATCAAATATATGACAGAACACCTACAAGTACGACTTTATTTTATTACGACGCCCAAAAACTACCCAACAGTCAAGTGTCTTGTACAATCTTGTACAATTTAGACTTATTTGAAATTGACCCGTTAATAATAAAACTCAAGACCAGCTGTAAAACCTCATCTTTAACTTTTATTTGACCCGTTTTATATCATTTAATGAACTGTGCAAGACAGCAGCCAGAGCTACGCCTGCTGCTGTTTTATTGTAAGGTGCCTCATATGTTTTAATGCAATTCAATTCATTGAAACCTTTATTTAACCCTCGAAGGTCGACGAACAAGTAGTGTAGGGTTTTAATATGAGTGATTTGTCTAAATTAGAGGCTTTTTAATGCTGTTTTTCAGTTAGAAGGCATTAAAGGTCATTTATATTACCTCATCCAGAACTATATTTAATAAAGAGAACAGGAAATATTCATGTAGTAATAGCGGTGACGAATGTATTTAGTGTTAAAGTCAGCGGCTTTTTATGCTTTTGTCACATTTCTGTCATGTGACAAATATTAAAGTTCCTCCACTTGAAGCTTGTGACACAACTTTGTCCCACAGCTTCATCTTGGTATAAAATACCAAGTATTTCATGGCTCAATAAAAGAGATTTTCAAAATAAAGGTTAATAATAATAATTTCGAGACAGGTCGCTCTGGATAATGCGAAATTAACAGCTGATGCACTGAATAAATACATAATTGGGTCTCAAAATGTACATTTTATGTTCATTTTCTTGTCGTTATTATTGAAGATTTGAAATTACGCTTATTCCTTATTAGGGTCATGGATGGGGGTCTGCTGGAGCCAATCCCAGTGCATTAAAGGTGAGAGGCATTTAATTAATTTATAAAATAATTAGTGTTTCCTTATGTATCACATGTATTTGATTTTCCATTTTATATATTAATTTATTATTTTTTTTATGTATTTATTTATTCACCCACCATTCATTTTCACCTCAATATATAAAATGGAAAATAAATTAATTTGAATATAATATATGGATAGTTTGAAATTAAATAAATTCATATCCACACACGTAAAAATGAATAAATATAAATAAATAATAAAATAAAAGCTAAATAAAAAAATTATTTTGTGCATTTTTTTTATTTAGTCTTAGTTACTTAAATAAAATTAAAAAAAATAAATAATAAAAAAAATAAAAAAAATATTCACTTATAGTTGGAGGACATTTACACACACACACACACACACACACACACAGAATCCTCCTCCTCCTCCAGAGGTGCAGCAGCAGCAGCACACACGCGCACGCACGCACAAACACGCGCGCGCACGCACACAGTTTCTATGCACGTGCCGTCTCGGTGCAGACAGAGGTTGTAAACATGGCGGCGGACGGGATGGTGCTCACCAACCACGACCATCAGACCCGGGTGGGGATCCTGACAGGTGAGGGGACTATTTAACGGGGACGGAAAACGCCTCTTCACGCCGCGGCTCGGCGCCGTTTTTCCGCCGTCGGTTTTTTTCTTGCGCGCGTCGGTGTCACGATAACGAGCTGCTAGCTAGCGTTAGCCACCATGCTAACCGGTCATTTTTTGGGGGGGGGGGTTCCCGGCGCTAAGCTAACGTTCGGACAAGGTTCTGACCGTTTCGGGAATACACGTCGGAACCCGTCACGCACATTCACGTGCGAGTGACCGTCTGTCATATTCGGCATATATTGTACTAGTGTAGTGAAATATTTTTTAATCAAGTCGGACAGAAGCGGCGAAAACGCGCCGGTTGATACTTTCAAAATAAGAGCGGTTACAACGAGCTTTGAACTAGCGGTCGCGTTTATTTTGAAATCCGCGACACCTTACTTCCGATATAGCCCCGGCTTTATGCCGCCAGCTTGACAGAAGTCAGGTTATTTATATAAATATATATATTTTCAAGCAGTGCAGCGTTAGGAGCCTACATCAGCTGCATTATTCATGTCTCTTTGCAGATCCGATGTGTTGCTATTCCCAGGACGTTTTATTTTGTCGTTATTTTGATTCCATTTGTGCGTTTGCGTGCGTGCGTGTGTGTGTTTTATCCCCCCCGTCCATGCAACGCAGAAATATAAATGCATTAATCATAAATCGTGCTGTTTGGTTAGAAGGCGCAGCGCAGTCCTGCAGGTTGTTTCAGCAGCTTCACTAATGAGCTCAGCTGATGTTCTTTGCTCTGTGTGTGTGTGTTTGTGAGGATGTGTGTGTGTGTGTGTGTGTGTGTGAGTCGTGCACAGGAGCACTGGGACCAGTATATTTCTACAGTCGTGTGACAGTCACCACCAGTAGCCTCAACGAGGCGGGATGAGACGTGAGAATAATGCTAAAAAATAAAAAAAAGGAAAGAAAAGGATGCAATCCAGCAGCTAACCCTGCTGTCCTTCCCAGCTGACAACCACAACCTCCTGTCACATGTTAACACACGTTCTGTGTGTGTGTGTGTGTGTGTGTGTGTGTGTGTGTGTGTGTGTGTGTGTGTGTGTGTGTGTGTGTGTGTGTGTGTGTGTGTGTGTTGTTTCACATATCTAAACCATGGGGGGAAGACATTTTGACAGCAGAGATGGGTCAAGTTTAGGGTCGAATATGGGATTCATGGGCTGAAAAAATCAATATTATTATTTTAGAATTTAGATATAGAATTTTTGATATAGATAGATATCATCCTATAGCTTGAACAAAATCATATATATAATATTTTATTCTTAATTGAACTCCATCATCATTCATTTCTATTTTTAATACCTCTCAAAAAGCAGTAAATGGTATAATGTCTTGGTACCAGATAGTTTAATTCTCTTACAAAGGTTAATTATATATTTAAAATTGATCATTCTTTTTTAAACTATTTGACATTTCATGTCAAAAATCCCACAAAAAACGTGATTCTTAATACTTCAATACTTCTTAAAACTGTAATTTAAAAAGGTATTTGTCACTGATTATATGATTTTGGAGATCTTTTGACATGCAAATCAAAATTATGATTAATCAATTAATTGCACAGCCTTAAATTAGGAGAAACATGGAATATTATTATAATTCATACAGAAAATACACAAATAACTATTAAAACATGGACCAAATAACTGCAGCTTTTAATCTAAATGCATAAAAAACAGTCACCAGTTAACTATAAATAATAGAAACTCATGTAAACTGCAGATTTTAAGCTTATAATTAAAGGACATTTTTACTCAATAAAAATGTATAATGTATAATTAAATCACATCTTCCCTGGAATCTGTTAATCAGAGTCTTCCTCTTCAGAACTTGCTCTACATTTTTCTTTACTTTTAACATTTTGAGGGAGTTTTTAAGGCGACTATATTAGATATTGCTAATATTTCCTCCTTTAGTTATTGTTAATCCAATGTTAACATTGAAAATGATCAGTATAAATAAGCCTACATGATCCTAATTGGATTTAAGACTATTTAAAATTATTTTGACCCCACCAATGACCCCTGAAGTTGGTGCACCTGAGTGATTTGGTGCATTTGTGGTAATTTATTACACCAGTGGTTCTCAAACTGGGGTCCGGGGGCCTCCAGGGGTCCTTAAAGAGGCATCAGGGGTCCCCAGAAAAAAGGAGAATAATTTATTTTTACTATAATTCCACAATAAAATATAATTTAGTAGTATTTATTTCCTATTATGTGTATTATTTTCCATTTATTTGTAAATGAATTTATTTAATCTATTTAGGTGAAAATGAATCAGGGTACTGAATAAATACGTTAAAAAAATAAATAAAATGGAAAATCAAATAAATGTGAAAATAATACATACATTTTATGAACTAATTAAATAGAAAATTGGCCGTTTATTAGTATATTTATGTCCTTATTTATTTATTATGGCAGTTTCAGTCCTATAATTTCTGAAACATCTTAAAGCACAAATCTTATGGGGTCATTGGTGTAGTTTTTGTGAATTTAAGGGTCCTTGATGTGAAAAAAGTTGGAAAAAACAGTGTATTAGACTACAAGAAAAGGAAATAGTTATAACAGTTGTGGTTTATTTGTGAATGGGATGAATGCATTAACTCTGTTAAATCATTTCCAGGGAATAATGAGGATATGATTGTGATTATTGGGCAGAAGGAGCCTGATATTAGCCACAAATCTTTATTGTAAAGTATTGCTGTAAAGAATGCAAATAAAGCTGTCAGATAAATGTCGTAGAGTGACGTATGAGGTAAAATCACATGGAAATAAGTGAAGTAAAATACCTTAAAAGTCTACTTAAGTTGTGCTGGACACATAAAAAAGTAAATTTACAGAATCGAGCCAACAAATCCCACAAAAGACCAGAGATGGCAATGGATTGTTGTCCAAAAACTATTAAAAACACATTAGTGAGCCTGCCGTCATTAACACACACACACACACACTGTCCTGCTGCAGTATATACTCACTAGGTTCTCAAACTGGGGTCCGGGGGCCTCCAGGGGTCCTTGAGGAGGTGCCAGGGGGTCCTCAGAAAAAAGGAGAATAAATAATTTTCACTATAATTCCACAATGACAGAATGTAGAAGCATTTGTATAGAGGACTTCTATAATTTAAAATAAATTAATTTATTTAATTCTATTTATTTCCTATTATTTTCCTTTTGCACATGAATTTATTGAATTTATATGAATTTATTTTATTTCTATATTTAGGTGAAAAAGAATGGGGGGAATGAATATATAAATAAAAATATATACCGTATTTAAATATTAATAAATAAATTAGAAAATCAAATAAATGGGAAAATAATCCACAAATAAATGTATTTTATGATTTTTATTAAATGAAAAATTAAATAAATATGGACATAATATGGATATAGTCCTCTATAATTATGCCTTGGATAATTATGGACACTTTCCGTTTATAAAACATAAAAATTTAAAGGTCCGTGATACTAGTTTTTGTGACTTTTAAGGGTCCTTAATGGGGAAAATACACTAAATGTGTAAAGTTCTCCTGATTTATTCCTGTTTGAGTAAAGTTTGTTGAAGATTTCCTTCTTCAGGAGGAACAGATGAAGTTTTTTTTGCCAGATTTTTGGCGTAAATGAAGCAAAAAGGCTGGTAAATAACTGGAGTTTCACCTTTTATTGCAGGAAAGTGTCTTTCTCAAGAACAAACTGCACCAACCTTCACCCAAATAACCAAAGTTAGACAGATAGCCTGGCCCATCTCTAAATATATATCTACTAGTTTGCCAAAATACGCCACATTTTTTAAATCGGGCAGCTGATTTACGGGTCTGAAAATGTCATCAGCAGGTCTGTAAAACCTCAGTAGAAGTTATTTGTAGGAAAATATCAATATTTTACTACCAATATGTGATCAGTAGGAGTTTTTTCTGCTGTGTAACATGAACCTTTTTTCTGTTTCAGTCAGTGACAGCTGCTACAGGAACTTGGCCGAGGACAGAAGTGGAGTCAACCTGAAGGATCTGGTCCATGATCCCTCACTGTGAGTTTACACACACACACACACACACACACACACACACGACAGACACACACACACACGTTGGCTGCATCTGAAACTGCCTACTTCCTGCCTAAAATGAGAAATCCACTGTCTAAAACGGAATATTTAAGGCTTTCAACAAGTATGCAAATCATGCCAAGACTTTTCCCTTTTTTTCCAAAAACTTTATTGAACAATACAATAATTACAAAGTCAAGTAATAATCTCCACGTTGCGTTCTTACATGAGCAAAGCAAAAAGGAAGAATAAACTTTGAGACTATAATCTCACTAAATAATGGATATCAATAGATTGTATATATATTTATTTATATATCACACGTTAGGAAATAAATTATAATACAATAAATTAAATTAAATGACTGCATTAACAGTTCAACATACATAGAGTATAAGGAGGATGAGTGTATTTGGCATCGTATTAAATCATGTGTTCTTATTTATAAAGCTCTTTGATTGCTTGTTTAATGTGTGGAAATGTTATATAATAATATTTATTATTATTATCGACTACACAACATATTTTTGGTAACAGATGAAACCTTCATAACACAGGGACTGAGGTGTGTTTTAGTCCAAACTGGAGCCAATCAGATCAGGCTACAGCAGGAGTTTCCCATCATGCACTGGGCCGCCTGGCTCTAAAATCTGCAGCTGCCTTGATTTTGTGAGAATATCTTTCTCCTGGTGCCTGCAGGATGTTAGAGCCAGGACATAAAACTAACCAGATGCATTGTGCGCTTATTAATAGTAATATTAATATTAATAAATGTCTCTGTCGCCTCCTGCAGGCTCGGAGGAGTCATCACAGCCTACAAGATCGTTCCTGATGAGATCGATGAAATCAAGGTACGTGTCTCTGCTGTAAATTCACCTGCTGTGAAAACCTACATCTGCTCAATGTGGAACTAAATCAGTTTTATTCCATGACTACGACTAAAACAAAAAGACTAAAATGTGGCTGAAATTATATAGATTTCCACTGACTAAACCCTGATTAAACCAAAAATGACTTTAATTATCAAACTTTAATCATTGATTTTTATGATCAGACTAAAATTAGAGCTGAGTTTCTTGACTAAAGCAAACAAATATGATTTTAACTAAATATTTTCATGAAAGCAACTAAGACAAAATTAGAAATCCTTGTTAAAGTGAACACTGGTGAGTGGTCAATCAATATTAAAATACCATATTAATAAAACACATCTACTGGATTATTAGGAAACTGATGTTTTATCATGCATGAGCATAATTCTATGACTCCACAGACACGTGTCACTAGTTAATTTAGAGTTCTGGTGTAATTTGTGTGTTTTTACTGTTCAGGAAACTCTTCTGGATTGGTGTGATGAACAGGAGCTGAATCTCATTCTCACCACTGGAGGAACTGGGTTTGCACCACGAGATGTTACACCGGAGGTGAACACACATTCAGCGATATTTAAATAGAAAATAAATCTAAAAGTGATGTTGGGCAGAAATGTTGAGACTAAACATGTCTGAAAAACGAACTGTTCTCTGCTTTGAAAGACGTCAACATCGATTCCCATCATAAAGTAGATGATGTAACATCATCTCACCTCATTCTTGCAGCCATGTGATTCTGCAAATTTAACCTGAAACACATATTTTAATTAATTTATAACTGGCTTTTCCATTGCATTTATTTAAAGCAGAGAATTCTGACAAAAAATGAGAATAATAAGAATATTATCATTATAATAGCATCCATAAATAAAAAATAGCCATAATAAAAAATAATAAATTAAGTTATATATATATTTACTATTAGTCGTGTATTATTTTCCCTTTAGATATGAATTTATTATTAAAATTTGATTTTCCATATTGATTATATTCCAAACTGAGGTGAAACTGAATGAATAAATTTAAAAAAAAATAATAAAAAATTAATAAATAAAATAGAAGATCCTAATAAATGGTAAAATAATACACAAATACATTTATTTTATGAATTAATTAAATGGGAAATTAAATAAATATGGACATTTTCTGGTATATTTATTTATGTAACATGTCTTTTATTTTTTATTATAATTTATAATTTATTTATATTTATTATAATTTATAATTTATTTATATTTATTATAATTTATTATTTATTAATATTTTTATTTATTATAATTAATATTTTATTTATTATAATTATTTATTCATATTTAATTATTTATTTATATTATTTATTATAATTTATAATTTATTTATATTTTTATATATTATAATTTATTTATATTTTATTTAGTATAATTTATTATTATTTATTTATATTTTATTTTATATTTTAGAATGTATTATTTATTATATGATTTATTATTTATTTATATTTTTATTTATTATAATTTATTATTTATTTATATTTTTATTTATTATAATTTATTATTTATTTATATATTTATTTATTTATTAAGTTTCAGTCCTCCATATTTTGGCCTTGGGTTTCCTACAATTTATTCTGTTATAAAATGTAAAAATATATAATTATATAATATAAATATCTAATCAAATGGGGTCCTTGGACTAGTTTTTGTGAATTTAAGGGTCATTAATGTGAAAAACTGGTCTATAGCTGCTTGATTTTTCTCTCAAAACTGCATTTAAATGAACAATTTCCACATTTTTCTAACCCCAACCCCCGGATCCCATAGGAAGGTGAATTCTTGCTTTAAACTGAAATGACGCCATCAGCTGACTGATGGTGTTTGTTTTATTTCAGGCCACCAGGGAGGTGATAGAGCGGGAGGCTCCAGGGATGGCCCTGGCCATGCTGATGGGATCCCTTAATGTCACACCACTCGGGATGCTGTCCAGGTCGAGACTTATTCTCTGAGATTTATAATCTGTTTAATTCTAACCAGATTAGTGTGTGTATCCTCTCCTACTTTAACTAGATTAGTGTGTGTGTGTGTGTTTGTGTGTGTGTATCTTCTCCTGCTTTAACCTGATCTCGTTTCCAGGCCAGTCTGCGGCATCCGTGGTAAAACTCTGATCATCAACCTGCCAGGCAGCAAGAAGGGCTCTCAGGTAGGATTTATGACTCGAAAATACTCAATTTAGATCTTTTTTTTTGAGAATCTATAGCTCCAGATAGTCGAATAACTAAAGCTGCAACGATTAATCGATTCTTTAATCGATTTGAGTCCTCCTTGAGGAGAAAATGTCCAAATTTCTGATTATTTCCTGGTTTCTTTATTCTTCTCTAATAGTAAACTGATGATCTTTGGGTTGTGGACAAAAAAAAAGACCATATACGAAGGTTTACTGTAATTTATTGCTATTACAATTCCTATGTTTGAAAACATTAAAGGTCCTATATATAGCCGAAAGGTAGTCGTTAACATGGTTTTGATTATAAGTGAGGTTGTGATGTCACAACTATACAGTCATTTATATTAATGAGACTTCCTAGAACTCCAAAGAGGAGCTTGATTGAGGATGTTAAACTATATTAGGACAAGTTTTTAGTTCTTAATCCACAAATAAATCTTGTAAGTGACATTAAAACTCCAAATAAAACCAAGGAAAAGTGTAAAATATTGGACCTATAAAGTACTTATTTTAACTTATTAGTTGGTTTCATGTCATTTGAAGCCAATTTGTGCCATTCCTTTTACAAAAATCACAAGAAATGTGTAATTATTTTTATTTTTAAGTGTCTAACTTAAAAAGAAATCCACCTAGAATATAAAACTAGTTGATAGCATGTGTTTTTAGGGTTAAACCTGCTTATTTTTGCCTTTCAAGGCTCATTTTTATTCTTTAGTAACAGATATTATGATGTAGCATAGATTAATTTGTATTAACAGCCAGATATTGTGATTATATCCCAATTGTGGGTCAAGTATTGTGATAATATCATTACTATATTAAGTTATACTATGTTAATGTTGTTTGAAGCGTGTGCTGCTGCCACCAAGTGGTTAAAAATGGAACTGAATGATGATGGAGTTCAATTAAGGAGTTAAAGCAATTAAGGCTTTAGGATAAACTGCACCTGAAGCTTCACTTTTTTAAGGTTTCCCGTTGATATCCTGTCTTTTTCCCATGATTAGGAGTGTTTCCAGTTCATCCTGCCCGCTCTCCCTCACGCCATCGACCTGCTGCGTGAGGCCCTGGTCCGGGTGAAGTCCACCCACGCCGCCCTGGAGCAGCTGCCCTCGCCCTCCCCTCTGATGGCCAACACGCACGCCAACACGCTCCTGGGCAACACGCTGGGCAACACGCACACCATGGAGCGCGGCACCCAGTGCGAGGAGGAGGAGGACGAGGAGGAGGAGGAGGACCGGAGGAGGGGCCGGCACGCGCACAACCACCACCACCACCAGCACGGCTCCTCCCACATCACCGCGGCCGCCCTCGCTGCCAAGGTAACCGGGGTTGCCCGGAAACGCCTGTGCTGAAAGTATGAGAGAATAAAGCTTAGAATAAACCGGCATCTCATTAACATGTGTCATGATTTCATTCCTGAGGTCGATGGAAACCGTCCATTTCATTGTCATTCACCTGTTTGTCTATGCCGACATACGTCTGTGTGTGTGTGTGTGTGTGTGTGTGTGTGTGTGTGTGTGTGTGTGTGTGTGTGTGTGTGTGTGTGTGTGTGTGTGTGTGTGTGTGTGTGTGTGTGTGTGTGTGTGTGTGTGTGTGTCATCAGACCAGCCATGCTGTGGTCATGGCTAAGGGGGCTCCATACCTGCCCACCAACACCCCTGCCCCTCCCACTCATTTCACCTGCTCCTGTACCCATGAAGAGGTGAGACCCTCACACACACCTGCTCCTCTCCTGTCATTGGTCCACTCATCATGTCTGTCCATCACACACACACACACACAGTTTCCTCTTAACAGTTTCATGCATATATTACATGAGAAAACCACCTACAACACTATATAAAGTGTTTTATCTGTAGTAAAACCCAATGTTACTGTTACAGCATCAATATATATCATCAATATCCACATCATCAATACAATAAGACAATAGTTTAATATAATATCAGTAGTAGCAGCTATTTAGATATTTAATTTAGAGTGTGATTATTTAATTGGCCATCTTACAGAATATATTCTTCATGTTCTGGAATTATCCTCAGTGGGATTTATATGATTTTAATGACAAATAATTGATCTTTAAACACTTATCTTATTAACCAATGCAGATAATTTAGCCTATTTCATTTTTTTTCTAATTTAGGTCAGTTTTCTCTTGTTTTAGGTTTTAAATGAAGTAGTTTTATCTGTAGTGACTGACTCTTCTGTAGTCACCTCACATGTTGTAGATTTATTTTAATTCCAGGTTTAAGTCCAATAACCTTTGCTGTATATTCCACATTTATTAGCATTTATTGCAGGAAAACTGATAAATAAACCTGGGGATTAAGTGGTTGAATATGCAAATTAACAGTGATTTTTTTTACAATTCTACAAATTGGGAGATACAGAATGTTCAAAGTTCAACAAATAAGTTTTGCAGCATGTTTCAGTGTCCGATGATGTCAATATAGTGAAAAAATGACTTTAAATGAATTTAAAATGACGTCTAGACTAGAATATTTACTAATTATAAGCCCTGTATAAAAATGCTCCTTTAACACAGATATGTTTAATGTAAAGAAGACTCCATTTAAAATATGTTTTGTAATGTGTGTGTGTGTGTGTGTGTGTGTGTGTGTAGATTCCGGACTCGATCATTTCTCGAGGCGTTCAGGTGCTTCCTCGAGACTCGGCCTCTTTAAGCTCCACCCCCTCCGAGTCACCGCGGGCAACACAGGCGACGTCCCGCCTTTCCACCGCCTCCTGCCCGACACCCAAGGTACACACACACAAAAACACACACACACGAATACCAATAAAACACAACAGGTGGCTTTTTGTCAGGTGGCTTAAAGGGACAATTCTTGCATGATCAGAGTTTTTAACGTCTATTTTCAGTCACTGTGTCACTTCTCTCTTAAAGTAATGACTGTGAGGTTTGGTAAAATTGAAATATATGAATATCTTTAGTTTGACACAATCAAGTATTTATTGTCTTAGTCTTATTTGAAGCAAGGAAGTTTGATAATTCACATGCAACATGATAAAAATAGAGCCTAATTATGCAGTATTTCTAAAACAGTTCCTTATTTTGGCTTTTATTTAAAAGGCAAAAGTGCAAAGAGGCAACATTGCAGTCATCTGAAGAACACGACCAAACATTGAGTTTGCAAAAGTCTGTTCAGTTCAGTTTTCTACTGTAGGCTTTTAATTTGAAACAGGAAGTGAGGGAATTGCATACATGAATAAATATAGAGGAAATGTACATTATGTTGAATGTAACCAGCCAATCAGAGATGTCTAAATGTTAGTTAACTGGATGTTTCAGCTGTTATAATAGCAGCTATGAATTATATTTTCATCTTTATACTTGGGTCTATTAGACATTATTAATAGATAACAGATAGATGTCAACATGGAGCCACTACTACATACGTCTGCATCAAACAACGAACAAATCTAGAAAATCTGTTTCTCTGCAGGTTCAGTCACGATGTGGCAGTAATGAGAACATTCTGAGAGCCAGTAAGTTGTGTGTGTGTTTCAGAGTGTGTGTGTCTGTGTGTGTTTTAGAATGTGTGTTTTTATGTGTGTGTGTCTGTGTGTTTCAGAGTGTGCGTTTGTATGTGTGTGCGCGCGCATGTGTGTTTCCCTCTGTGTGTATTTCAGAGTGTGTGTGTGTGTCTGTATGTGTGTGTTTCAGAGTGTGTGTTTGTGTCTGTATGTGTGTGTGTGTCTATGTGTGTATTTCATAGTGTGTGCCTGTATGTGTGTGTCCCTCTGTGTGTGTGTTTCAGAGTGTGTGTCTGTCCGAATGTGTGTGTCCATCTGTGTGTGTTTCAGAGTGTGTGTGTTTCAGAGTGTGTGTGTCTGTGTGTGTGTGTTTCAGAGTGTGTCTGTGTGTGTGTGTCTTATGTGTGTATTTCATCGTGTGTGCCTGTATGTGTGTGCCCCTCTGTGTGTGTGTTTCAGAGTGTGTGTCTGTCCGAATGTGTGTGTCCATCTGTGTGTGTTTCAGAGTGTGTGTGTCTGTCTGTGTGTATGTTTCTGTGTGTATGTTTCTGTGTGTATGTTTCTGTGTGTGTGTGTGTTTTAGAATGTGTGTGTGTCTGTCTGTACGTGTGTTTCAGAGTGTGCGTTTATAAGTGTGTGTGTGCATATGTTTCCCTCTGTGTGTATGTTTCAGTGTGTTTGTGTCTGTATGTGTGTGTCTGTATGTGTGTATTTCATAGTGTGTGTCTCTGTGTGTGTGTGTCCCTCTATGTGTATGTTTCAGTGTGTGTGTTTCAGAGTGTGTCTGTCTGTATGTGTTTTAGATAGTTTCTCTCTCTCTGTGTCTTTGTGTCTCTGTCTGTGTGTGCGCATGTGTCTGTGTGTGTTTTGGAGAGAGTGTGTTTGTGTGTGTGTCTGTATGTGTGTGTGTGCGCGTGTGTGTGTGTCATTAACAGACCAGCCTTGCAACAGCATCTTGCATCACTGGAAGATTTTTTTTTTTAATAAAAAACTTTATAGCGTTTATAGTAGCATATTTACAGTGAACTGAAACCTGTTCACCTTAATGTGTGTGTGTGTGTGTGTGTGTGCGTGTGTGTAGGCCACAGTGCGGTAGACATCAGTAAAGTGGCGCGTCGTCATCGCATGTCCCCGTTCCCGTTGACGTCGATGGACAAAGCCTTCATCACCGTCCT
This sequence comes from Lepturacanthus savala, assembly GCA_030544235.1. Taxonomy (NCBI): domain Eukaryota; kingdom Metazoa; phylum Chordata; class Actinopteri; order Scombriformes; family Trichiuridae; genus Lepturacanthus; species Lepturacanthus savala. The sequence continues at coordinate 3,426,941 of CM060469.1, forward strand.
GGAGATGACGCCGATTCTGGGAATAGAAGTCATCAACTACAGAGGTGAGTGTCCTGGAATATAAGCGGCCGGCTCTCAAATGAGTGTGTGTGTGTGTGAGTGTGTGTGTTGACTCTCTCTTTCCCTCTGTAGACGGTTTGGGTCGAGTTCTCGCTCAGGACATCTATGCCAAAGACAACCTTCCTCCATTCCCCGCCTCCGTTAAAGATGGCTACGCTGTACGAGGTAACACACGTCGATTTACATGAATTTATTATCAAAGAGCTTCACGCGGTTATTTAAACTGTTCTGTTGGCTGCTTGCATCTTTAAAACTAATCCAGAGATCCATCAGTAACTGGATTAACATCATTATCATTGACCTGTAGCTGCCGACGGCCCAGGAGATCGCTTCATCATGGGAGAATCACAGGCTGGACAACAGGTCAGCTGTAATACACTAACACACTAAAACCACTGTTGCACTATTAGAAGAATAGATTATAACACCTGCTGTGTTATTATATCTAAAAAAAACTCTAATAAACAAATAGACAATGAAAAAATTTGATTTTATAGTGATATTTAATGTAATAATCTGATTTTGCACTTAAAACTAGCAGCAAATACACCATCTGTGCCTGATTTAACCTAATAAATTCGATTTTTTTCCCAAATAAAATCATAAAAATGAGGCTCTGTTTGCTTCATACTGTGTAACTCAATCTGAACTGGCCTTAGGATCCTCTAGTATCTATTGTTTCCCTCATTTCTATGGTGTATCAGCATCTTTCCTTCTGATTTGAATCAAATCAACGTTTATCAAAGGGGGGAAAAGGAAAGGATGGTGCAATTTGTTAGCATAATGCAACGCAAAGACATTTTATTTTGAAAATCAGAGAGAGCTGAAGACGCTGTGGTAAAAGTTACAGATGATTCAGAGCTACAGAGATTAATTTATACTGTGATATATATATAACGTTAACGTGATATAAAATAATGAATATTGTGATATATGATTTCTTCCATACCGCCAAGCACTAACTGGATGTTATCGGGATGATTTGTGCATGTGTGTGTGTGTGTGTGTGTGTGGTTAATTTATAGCATCCTGGTGTCGGCTCACATGATTTAATCAGTGGGCTTCTGTGTGTAATAATAGCACGATGCTGGGCCAGCTGCTGCTTTCAGATGGCTGCAGGGGTTTTAATGAACAGGAGAATTAAGAAACACGAATCAGTAACTCTGCTGCCTACGATTCATGCAGAAAACCACAATTACAAACACAGTTTCTGCCACATACATCTACATTTACCCTCTATTACATAGTGTCACCATATGGCAACACCATGCACATGTAAAGTTAAAAAGATTTGTGATCATTGTCCTGCAAAGTAAAAGACAAGCCTGCTTTTTTAATGATATTGAGGGAAAAGGATTGTTGACGCTATGCAGTACATTTACTACTGATGCTGTGTGTTTATACGTGTGTTTTTGTGTGTGTGCAGCCCACCCATACAGTGATGCCGGGTCAGGTGATGAGGGTGACGACCGGGGCTCCCATCCCATGTGGAGCTGATGCTGTGGTTCAGGTGGAAGACACAGAGCTCCTGAGGGAGTCTGAAGACGTGAGTATTAGGATGGAAACACTGGAACATCTGGCGAGTCTCTGTTCTCCTTAACACGTGTGTTTAGAGTTCTGGAAAAATAAGTGGAGCAGTTTTTTGGCCTATTTTCTTTGTGTTTTTCTTTTGTGTTATTTATTATTTTAAAACAAACATGCGAAAATGAAAATGTGAAGTGCTGAAACATCCAAAAACATAATGCACACATCATTAACTTTCCATCTGAAGTGTATTCATTAACTCCAGTGGTGTATTTACACTCTTCCATAATGTCAGGATCAGTTTCTTCACTATTATGAGAGCGTATGAAATAAAACAGTTGTGCTTTGTTTTTTTTTTTAAACCGTTGTTTATTTTCACAATTATTCCATCCATAAGTAAAACAATGACAGAATGTCATTTAATATTCCATTAACATATTTATTTCCTATTATTTGCACTTTGCAACTAAAATCAAATCAAATAAATGTGGCGTTTATGTGCAAAAGGAAAACATATACAAATAAATTAAATATTTAATATTATAATATTTCGAAAGGATTTGATGCAGATCATTTAATAAATGTCCTTTTCTTAACTTTAAGATCAAGGTTGATGGAACTGGAGTGATTTTATAATGAGATGGTTAAACTCAGAGGTGTTTTTTGTGTATTTTAAGGTCCAGCCTCTCCATAGCTTCACTATAGGAGACGCATTTTAATTATAATTAAGGCTTTTAAAGTTCATCACATCCCAGATTTGTACAGAGCATCATCATATTACTCAGTTTCGCTTTTAAAAATTTAACATTTACTAAGGTTTGACGTTATTGAGACTATTTCCCATTGTTCCATTAAGATTTGTCCACTCACATGTTTGAAAAATATCCCTTTAGGGTACATTTAGAACAGATGTACCAGAGTAGCTCGATCTGAAGGCTGATATTATGCATTAATAGGGATTATTGATCGTCTATAGCCTCTAAAATCTCACCAGGATTGCTGCAGTTCAATTTACAGTTTGTGTGTGTTTCAGGGCACAGAGGAGCTGGAGGTGAGGATTATGGTCCAGGCCCGACCCGGACAGGACATCAGGTAAAACAACAACATGCTAACGGACCTAATCGGGTGCTGTTAGGACTCCGGTGATAATTGTGAGTGTGTGCAGGCCGATAGGTCACGACATCAGGCGAGGGGAGTGTGTGTTGGCTAAAGGGACACACATGGGCCCGTCAGAGATCGGCCTGCTGGCTACGGTCGGAGTGACTGAGGTCAGCGTGCACAAGTTCCCTGTGGTGGCCGTCATGTCCACTGGAAACGAGGTACACACACACACACACACACACACACTACAGTTCAATAGTTTTAGAACACACATTTTTATTTGACTGTATATATGACAGCAGAGAGTGTTTTAATACTGTCCCATGTTTAAAAAACACTCGATTCACAGAGAAACATCCACAGCCTGTATTCAGCAACCTTAAAATAAGCAGTCATGACTTATGTGAAGTTGTGATGTCACTACTATACAGTCACCCCCCCACAGCCATTTAAAGAGGAGGAGGAGAGGCTTAGAAAGAAGCTGGAGAAAAGAAGTGCAAAACTAGACTGAGATGATCTTTGCTGCTTCAAATTCCAAATAAAAAAGACAGATATCAACATTCATGAATCCAGTACTAGTTAATAACTTAGACATCCAGCTTTTCTGCAGTAATGGACTTAAATAAACCAAGTTTCTCTGGTTAATTAACCCCCGTCTGTATATCAGCATGGATGAAGCCTGATGTCTGGGTCTTTTCTAGGACTAGAGCTCTAGAGCTCAGCAGAACCCCATGATCTAGACCTGGTTAGTCAGGAGTTCATCCTACAGCAACATAATCCACATCAGACCATCATCATCTGTCACATGACACATTAAACTAGGACCATTTAGAGAAAAACTGATAAATCAAGAAAGAAATTAGCAGAGGTATGCTGAGATTTGAAAAAAAGGCATATGGCAACAAATACTTTATCATTTTTCCAAAAAGCTGTGATATAAAATCCATGTTTTTACAGTTAGGTGTGAAAAGGAGGCTTTTATTTTGAAGAACTTCTAAATTATAAGGTCATGTGATCAGGATATCCTGTTTGTTCATGGACATTTGACATGTGAGCATCACTGTCTGTGTATCTGTGAAATAGACTTGTTGCCAATGGCAACAATATGCAAATATGGAAAATTCCTAGTGTATACAACCCAATGGAGTCCCATTGACTTACATAGTAAAAACTGTCCTGAGAAGTATTTATGACTGAATTTGTGTGTGTGTGTGTGTGTGTGTAGCTGCTGAATCCAGAGGATGACCTGAACCCAGGGAAGATCAGAGACTCGAACCGCTCCACGCTGCTGGCCACCATCCAGGAACACGGATACCCCACCATCAACCTGGGCATCGTCGGAGACAAGTAGGAGCACATCCAGCTTCACCTGTTGGGGTTTTGGTCTTTTGCTGTGTTTAAAAGACGTTTTAAAGACGTCTTAAAGATCCAGTGTGTACGATTTAAACAGAAAAAGACTTGGCAGAAATGGAATCTTAATACCCAGACTTGTTTAATTAGTTGCATTCTGCAGCTTCACCACTAGATGTCACTAGAAACTATACCCTTTACCTTTTAGGACATTAATGTCCTATAGAAACAGAAGTTGGAGGTCTAACTGCCTTGTGATATCACATCATCAGGGTTATATTCTGAATTAAAGGGTTAAATCCTGGTATTTTGTGGTTGTGTTTGCAGCCCTGACGACCTGCTGTCAGCTCTCCATGAGGGAATCAGTCGTGCTGATGTCATCATCACCTCAGGGGGCGTGTCCATGGGCGAGAAGGTAACCCCTGACCTCTGAGCCCCCCCCAAAAAAAAAACATGAAATGTGTCAACATAACACAAGCAATGAAGCCATTATTGTCCTTTTCCCAGCATGTGATATCAGTGGTTTCTCAGTGATCTGACCCTGTTTGATGTTATTCATCTGCTGTCTGTGCTTTTCTCTGTCAGGACTACCTAAAGCAGGTGCTGGACATTGACCTTCATGCTCAGATCCACTTTGGACGAGTCTTCATGAAGCCAGGGTGAGATGGAGGGCCGGAGTCGTCTAATTAATGAGCTGGACTCTTCATATTACTACTTTCACTGCTACTGCTGCTTTTACTACTACTATTATTACTGCTGCTGCTTATGATATCACCTGTTTACTATTATAGAAGACTAAAGAAACCAGAAATGATCAGATTTGAGAAGCTGAAACCAGAGAATTTGGACATTTTCTTCTGAATAAATGACTCTAATGCCTTAATCGATCAACCCCAACTTCTTATAGTACTCCTTATTTCTTCAACTGTTCCTACTTGTACTGCTTTAACTATGACTACTTCTAATACTACTACAAATTCTTATTACTTCTATTTTCAGAACTGTTGCTATGCAACTGATTTATTTCTGATGGTAGCAGTGATGCTAATACTATTACTGATGCTAATATAGCCTCTAATGCTATCAGGATAACTACAGTAAAATGACTTTAATGTGTGTTTCTGTCCCTCAGTCTTCCTACTACCTTTGCCACAGTTGACATTGATGGAGCACGGAAACTCATCTTTGCTCTGCCAGGTAGTGTGTGTCTGTGTCTGTGTCTGTCTGTCTCTGTCTATCTGTCTGTCTGTCTGTTTCTGTCTGTCTCTCTCTCTGTCTGTCTCTCTCTGTCTCTCTCTCTGTCTGTCTCTCTCTCTCTGTCTGTCTCTCTCTCTTTCTCTCTCTCTGTCTCTGTCTCTCTGTCTGTCTCTCTCTCTCTCTGCCTGTCTGTCTCTCTGTCTGTCTCTCTGTCTCTGTCTGTCTGTCTTTCTGTCTGTGTCTCTCTCTCTGTCTGTCTCTCTCTGTCTCTTTCTCTCTGTCTGTCTCTGTCTGTCTGTTTGTCTGTTTCTGTCTGTCTCTCTTTCTCTCTCTTTCTCTCTGTCTGTCTCTGTCTCTGTCTGTCTCTCTCTCTGTCTCTCTCTCTTTCTCTCTCTGTCTCTGTCTCTCTCTCTCTGTCTGTCTCTCTCTCTCTCTCTGTCTCTCTCTCTTTCTCTCTCTGTCTGTCTCTGTCTGTCTCTCTCTCTGTCTCTCTCTCTTTCTCTCTCTGTCTCTCTCTCTCTCTCTCTCTCTGTCTCTCTCTCTTTCTCTCTCTGTCTCTGTCTCTCTCTCTCTGTCTCTCTCTCTCTCTGTCTGTCTGTGTCTCTCTCTGTCTCTCTCTTTCTGTCTGTCTCTCTCTCTGTCTGTCTCTCTCTCTCTCTCTCTGTCTCTCTCGCTCTCTCTCTCGCTCTGTCTGTCTGTCTCTGTCTCTCCGTCTCTCTCTCTCCGTCTGTCTATCTGTCTCTCTCTCTCTCTGTCTCTCTGCCTGTCTCTCTCTCTTATCCAGTGTTTTTTAGCCTCAGTATTGGAACTATTTAACATCAGCTGCTTATAAATATAAATATTTGTAGTTTTTGTTATAGTTGTATGTTATAGCAGCTGAAGGTTGGAAAGCACTTCTTTCACTCCAGTGAATGTGTGTGTGTCTAAATTCTTGCAGCAGAGAATAGTTAGAACTGTGCAGTCTGAGATATGAATAAATGACATTGAGTCTCTGAATGTCCAGGTTTAAATTCAAAAATATTATATTATTATAAAATATTATAGAGTGGAACTATATGTAGAGAATGTGAGCTTTCTTTATTCTTTCCCTAACATTTTCTTGTTTGATATTGCTATTGAATGCAATATTATACAGGAAATAATCAAATAATAAGAAATTAGATTAGATTTAGGATTGTTAAACAACACTAGAAGCACATTAGAGGTTTGGAAACTGACTTTCTTACTTACATCCTCTTCCTTGGTGTGTTTGTAGCACAGTTACATTAATATTTACTGAATTACCAGGTGTATCCGCAATAAAATCACACTTTTACTTTCTTTCTAAGAGTTAAAAAAGAAGAAATTAACTCTGCAGTGTCTTCATTTGTAGTCAAAGCAGAAGCTGGGTTTGTTCTTTTAGTTCAAGGTCTCTAGATAAATGTGTCTGGGTCACATTAGTGCAGAGATATCAGCAGCTAACACACACACACACACACACACACACATGGATGTAAAACAATGTGTTTAAATGTGTTTAAATGTGTGTTTTGTTGTTTTCTATAGGGAACCCAGTGTCTGCAGTGGTGACATGTAATCTGTTTGTGATTCCTGCTCTGAGGAAGATGCAAGGCATCCTGGACCCCAGACCCACCATTATTAAAGCTAGGGTAACACACACACACACACACACACACACACGAGCAATATATTAATAAAGTAGTTACTGAAGCTGACTTTGACCTTTGACCCATTATTAATGCAACATCTATTTACATCTAGCGTTGACAAAATCCCGGGAACTTTCAAAGTTAAGTTATTTCCATGCGAATTATTGGGAAATATATGGGAATTATTGGAAAATATGTGAATTATTGGGAAATATATGGGAATTATTGGGAAATATATGTGAATTATTGGAAAATATGTGAATTATTGGAAAATATGGGAATTATTGGGAAATATATGGGAATTATTGGGAAATATATGTGAATTATTGGGAAATATATGTGAATTATTGGAAAATATGTGAATTATTGGAAAATATATGGGAATTATTGGGAAAATATATGGGAATTATTGGGAAATATATGTGAATTATTGGGAAATATATGTGAATTATTGGGAAATATATGTGAATTATTGGAAAATATGTGAATTATTGGAAAATATATGGGAATTATTGGAAAATATATGGGAATTATTGGGAAATATATGTGAATTATTGGGAAATATGTGAATTATTGGGAAAATATATGGGAATTATTGGGAAATATATGTGAATTATTGGGAAATATATGTGAATTATTGGGAAATATATGTGAATTACTGGAAAATATGTGAATTATTGGAAAATATATGGGAATTATTGGAAAATATATGGGAATTATTGGGAAATATGTGTGAATTATTGGGAAATATGTGAATTATTGGGAAATATATGGGAATTATTGGGTAATATATGGGAATTATTGGGAAATATATGTAAATTAATGGGAAATATATGGGAATTAATGGGAAATATATGGGAATTATTGGAAAATATGTGAATTATTGGGAAATATATGGGAATTATTGGGTAATATATGGGAATTATTGGGAAATATATGTAAATTAATGGGAAATATATAGGAATTATTGGGTAATATATGTGATTTAATGGGAAATATATGTGATTTAATGGGAAATATATGTGAATTATTGGGAAATATATGTGAATTAATGTGAAATATATGGGAATTAATGGGAAATATATGGGAATTAATGGGAAATATATGGGAATTATTGGAAAATATGTGAATTATTGGGAAATATATGGGAATTATGCTAATATTATGGGTATATGAGTATATACTGGAGTAAATCCAACATTTACAATATACATATATATAGTATGTAATGTCATCTTGGCTGAAAAACAACTAATAAACAATTTAAAAGGGATAGTTTAACATTTTTTAAATTCACCCATTATCAAGGTTCCTATAGATTCCTATATCTTTTTTTTTTTTTTTTTTTTTATGATACCAGCTGTTTCCAGACCAGTGAAACATTAGCTGCTGCATTAGTTTTGATAATATTACAGGGTAAATATATTTTATCTATAATACTATCAATGTAATGTATTCATACAGTAGCTAACTCACCCTAAATCACACTAAATTAAATTTAATACCCAAAAGAGAACTAAATAAATGCAACATGAATGAATCTAACACTTCTACACACACTGATGCGTCTCTATTATGTCTAATTAACTAATTACTTTCTACATGATGCTGTATACAGGCTTCCTCAGAGGTCGTTTAAAGTCATTAAATGCATGAATTTGGAAATAATACCCGAAAAAGTCTTGAATTTTTATATCTGGCTCTTAGATTTTGCGCAGTATGTAACTTCACCACATTACTACAGGTAAGATTTTAGTGAACACATATTTTTTATGGAGCTAACACATAAAAAGGCATTTAATACCTGTAAATATTCACTAAAAATCAATGAATATACATGTATTAATATACCTGATTTGACCCTTAACTTGAAGAAACCTGCAGGACCCCTGTGTGTATTAGTAATATTATATTAAATGATATCTGTAATGACTGTTGATGGTGAATCAGTGTTTCTAGACATGTGTTTTATGTGATGAGTCTTTCTAGATAACAGGAAACCCATCGGGTATGTGTGTGTGTGTGTGTGCGTGTGCGTGCGCGTGCGTGTGTGTGTGAATGTTGCAGCTTTCCTGTGACGTGAAGCTGGATCCTAGACCAGAATACCACCGCTGTATTCTCACCTGGCACCACCAGGAGCCGCTGCCCTGGGCACAAAGCACAGGTAAACACACACACACACACATATATATAATGTATGGGGGATGTGAATGAGTTGAATTTAGTTCATTTATTTATTATCATTCATAAATGTTTGTGATTTAGCATCAGCTGCAAACAAAATAGATAATAGATTAAAGAAAAATTCAATATATTAATAATAAAATCACCCAAATAACAAGAAACCAACACAAACACACACTGTACATTTTGAGAGACCTGATAAATGCTTCTTAAAACTATATTTTATTTTATATTGACAAACATTAGTTATTTATCAGTCACCAGTAGAAACTGATTCTAGAATCATGTTTAGAGCTTCTTCTTCATTCTTGAAGCAGCTGCTGTCATTTGATCCTAAATTTGGGTAAAAAACCTACTTAGACAAAAAATAAAATATATACATAACACTTAAAAAGTTTAGGGTTAAGGTGATTTTACCAGATATCGGCCATTGTTTTAATAGGGCGACGATATGTATTTCATAAAAGAAAATACAAAGTGTAAATAAATAAGTGTAAATATACCTTTTCCTAAAATTGTGGTAGCTTGTCTTGTTGATGATTAGTATAAAACATTACAGCCTAAAACCTTTATCACTCACCAGTAGAAATAGATTCTAGAATCATGTTTATAGTTTCTTCTTGATTTTTAAAGCAGCTGCCATCATGAAACCTGTTAAATTGTCATTTTATCCTAAATTTGACTTATGCAAAAACTAAAATATCCATTGTCTGATCCTTTAACCCGTTAAACAGGGGGACCCTGATTGAGATTGCTCCACTAATCATGTACAAATATAGTGAAGCTATACATCAAATTAAACAGGAGAAACTCCACTACAAGCACATATAAGTCATATTTACACACACCAAACACAACTCCAACACCAAGCTAATTAATTAACAAATATGAAAATCGGTATACGATCATAAAGCCAACCCACTCGCCACATTTTGATGGCTAGCGCTCTGATACTTTATGTTACACAAACAAATGACATCTCATATGAAAGCTGAGACTGTGACGAGTCCAACGGTACCATCAGTGTAGCTTTATGACAAAAACTCAGTAAACTAGCAGCCAAAAAACACTACAGTAAAAAGTCGCTTGTTTGAAGCGACAAACAAAAAAATGTGTTTTTTTGTTGCTGTTTTGGGATGAAAATGTTTATTTGAGATCAATAAATGGTCGTTTAGTGTCGACCAACATCTCTGAGTTTATTCCAGACATACCCTACTGACTATGGGGATGTCCTAAACCTAAAAAAGGGCTGGAGGTCAAGGGGTTAATTCAGGATTAAGGTGATTTTACCAGATGTTGCAGCATCATCAAGAGACGATTTAGGACAAAAACTCACTTTGGTCATAAAATAAGTTTAATAAGGGTGACAATATGTATTTCACAAAATAAATGCAGGTCCAAAAATCCCAAAAATCTGGGTAGTTTACCTTTGTGAATTGTGATTATTATTATTATAAAACATTATAGGCTAAAAGTCACCAGTAGAAATAGATTCTAGAATCAAGAAAGCTGTTAAATTGTCATTTTATTCTAAATTTGGGTAAAAAACGTTCAACTTAGGCAAAAAATAAAAGGTGATTTAGGGCAAAAACTCACTTTTGTCAAAAAAATAACCTATTAGAGGACATGTATTCTATAGTAATTAAAATAAATGGGTTATTGTCGTCGTCCTATCTGCAGGTAACCAGGTGTCCAGCAGGCTGATGTCCATGCGTAGCGCCAACGGTCTGCTGATGCTGCCTCCTAAAACAGAGCAGTACGTGGAGCTGCATAAGGGGGAGGTGGTGGACGTCATGGTCATCGGACGGCTATGATGCAGGTACGTCAGCCCCGCGACGCTTTAACCTGCAAGGAAACGGAGAAAAAAAACGCAAAAAAAGGGGGGAAAAAGTTGTTGTTTGTTTTTCCTGCTCCTCAGATTTCATTGTCACTCGCTACCGATTACCATGGCAGTGCCAGGACTTCCTGTCTGGACAGGAAACGGGCGGGGGCAGGAAGTGATGCATGTCTTACCTGGTCGCCATTAGCTGTGATGTCATATGCAACAGCCAATCGGAGCCAGCGGAGGCTGAATCCTCGTCGGTCTGCTCTGAGGAGATCACTGTATTTCAATGGAGAAAAAAAAATGTGAAAAAAAATATATAAAATATGAGATTTATTCTGTAATATTATTATTATTATTATCCTGATGATAATGATTATTAATATTCTTAATTAATATTCTATTTATTATTATTATCATGGTTCTGATTGAATATTATCATCTTAGTAGTAATCATGCCCTCTTCTCTCCCTGTTCATTTGCTTTGTGCGTTTCGACATTTTTCCCTGGTAGTTATAGAGATATAGACTCTTCCCTCCTTCCTCCACTCCTCCTCCTGTCCTTTTACCCCTCGTTTTCTCTTCTTCTGTTCTGCTATTGCGTCCTCTATCCAGATATAGAACCTCCTGAACAACCCCTCCCTGCAGTATCATCTCCTCCTGCCACGCACTGACCCCGACGTCCGACTTTGACAGATATATGAACTGAAGACTGAGATATTTTCTTTTTCTTTAATTGAAGCTGCTGATATAGTTTGTGCCAGTACCAGTAAATATGTTTTATTTTGCCAAAAAAAAAAAGAGGAAATAATATATTCTTTGTATTAGCTGCAATGGGGAAAGTCGACCACTTCCTGTGTCTGTTATTTTCAAATTAAAAGCCCGGTCCAGCCATACACTCGGTTTATTCTTAACAGCTCATCATGACTCTCAATGAAAGCCATGAAGCCTTCTATAAACGATAAATGACTCTATAATCTGTAATGGGCCGGCTGATATTCAGAATATAACCCAAACCCTGCATTCAAGTGGTGATTTAGTTTAAAGTGACAGTACAAAAAAAGAAAAAACACTTATTTAGCATCCGACCGGTCGATCTACATTCCTAAAGATCTACTACGGTAGTGATTGAAAGAACAAATATGGTGGAAAAAGAGTTAACTCCACAGGGCGTGTGGAGCAGGAAATAACGAGGAAGCCACTATCTACAGCAGTGGTTCTCAATGTGGGGTTCAAATAAAAAGGAGCATCATTTATTGTCACTATAATTCCACAATGTAGAACTATTTATAGAGAGGGCTGCCATAATTTACAATAAATAAATGTATTTAACCCTAAAAAACTCTGTTAAAAAGGTTTTAAATTATTTAAAACGCGTCTTATCAAGTAGTTTTATTTTCTTGGTGGATTAAATAATTAAAATATGTAATTAATTAATTCGGTTGCAGCATTTGATATTTTGGGTCAGAAAAATCACAGAAAATCATGATTTTTGTAGAAATGGACTTTTAAATGATTTGAAATTTTTATCTCCCAATATTTGTGATTGAATATATTTAATTTCTGATTTTATTTTCTGTTTTTAATAAATGGAATACATAAATACAGATATTTTAAAATTAATAAACAATAGGAAGGAAAATACTAAAATAAATACATTTTTATGGATTAATTAAAGGAAAATGTATTTACTTTACTTTATTTACTGCATCATTATTTATTTATTGTTAATTATGGCAGTCCTCCATTATTTTGGCCTCATTTCCTACAATTTTTGCCTTTTAAAAAACATCTAAAAGCAAAAATCGAGGTCTATTTTTGGGGAGTTTAAGTATCTAGCATCCTAAACATGAAATTAAATTCTGAAATTCACATTTTTCTTCTGATTTAGCTTTAAAAATGCTATTTAAGGGGCCCTGTGGAGTTCTCTTCCGAACAGACAAAAGCTATGTTTACATTCAGCGTTACGCACCAAAACGCGATAAATGTGCATTTCATTTCACGCGTCGCACAAGCGAAGCCAGTTTTTTGTACCATTTTGAAAACCTGTTTCTATCCATGTTTACTAGACTTCTCCGTCTTCTTCCCGGCCTTCGTTGGGGTTTTGCTGTGATTCTTGGCTCATTACTGCCGAGTCGTGTGACTACCGTAAACAGTGTGACTGCTTATTAAAATAGAAAAAAATAAAGGACCCAATCTTAAAAGAATTAAAACCTACTAGAGGTTTAAAAAAAAACTGCACAGGGTACCTTTAAGTTGCATTATGGGAAATGTAGGATTCAGTGTTTTTTGAGCTTGAACCATACTGGCTTTACCAGGCTCCCTCCATCTTGTTTTTCCTCCTCGTCATCACAGGAACAAAACAAAAAAAAAAGAAGCTGCTTCGATTGAGTTGCGACATACGATAACTCAGAGAAAACTCCGACATCACTTGAAAGCAGGGTGTCGCGTTCAGGTGCTCGTGAAAACTACACAACTGGCGAATTTCTAACACGACAGTGTTAAGGTGCTTGTAAAAGTCTCGAGTCACTTGACCGCTTTTCTCTCAATGTACTGTATGTAGTGCGGAGCAACACTGAGGAGACAAAAAAAAAAGAATGGACGTGACATTCAGCCTGCTGTTTCATAGATGTTTGATATTTAGCCCATGCAGTTAACAGAATAGTAGGAACACTGACCTTAAACCGTTTACGAATTCTAACAAGGACCATTTAAATGCATCATATGCAACCTGTGAGAAAACCTGCATTCACCGGAACACCACACCTTAACTCCCATAGCTCCTCTGATTCTTCCTATCAGTGTGTGTGGTTTTAAAAGGTCTAATGCTGCATTCAGGCCATTTCAGGTATCGTTTAAGTGTTTTCAGACAGGGAAGCTCGTATTTCCCGTCTTTCCGGATGACTTGAATGCAGCACGAGCGAGTGTTTCTGAGCTTTGAACCTTCTCCCGACAGGCTGACGCAGTCTTCCTCCGACTCTTCCCCTCCTCCTTCCTCATCCTCCTCTTTTCCCTCCCTCCTCTCCTCCTTTTACTCTTTGCATGCCCATAAACGGGGGGGCGTGTCTTTCTCTTTGGGCAGGTTTGATACCAGGGTGCAGCACCTGGGTGGGACTTCTGACCCCGGCTTTTTTTTTTTTTTTTTTTAACCCCCCAAACTCCGGTACCAACGCCGTCTTTTTCCGTCTTTAGCTTCTGAGGTCAGAAACTTCCCAGTTACCTCAAATGCACCGTATGTCTATCAGTGGCTCGTGCTGTGTTCATGCCACGTAGGGAAAAGTGGGAAAACACTGGAGGGACAACATCTAAAAAATTAGATTTTTTTTTTTTTGACCACACGTTTTCGGCAGCTCGTATTTACGATGATCCGCTAAGGACGTGAACACAGCATCAGAGCACATCCTGGCACCTGCCCAAGGAGGACTAATCAAACCCAGATAGATTCATTTGAGTAAGAAGAAGCAGGTTATTGATAAACTGCCTTTGTACTGAGTGATTCGTAACACTGGACTAAACTCAGTGTCACACTGCACACACTATAAACTATGACCAGCACTTGTAATGAAGCAATGACACAGCATTCTACTACTACTGTATAAAATATAATGAAAAAGGATGTTTTTTTCTGTAATGATATTATTGAAACTGAAGATGAATTAATAAAAATAATCCTGATTATTCTGTACTCGATGTTTGAACAAGTTTCTTTTTTTTCTGTCTCTTCATTGAACTTGGTTGTAAATTCAAATGAAAGCAAATACTCCACATATATTTATATATTTTAATATTGCATAAGATTATTATCTAATGATATCAATATTAAAACACTTAAAATCTGTGACTATGACTTGATTTTGCGATCAGATGCACGTCATCCACACAGACATTTTAACTCGGATTGTATAAGATGATGATTAACTTTGATTAGATTATTTTTATGAATTTATGAGCCAGTAAAATCAAAGATTAATCTGTTTTTTTTTCTATGTTTAAGAAAGAGAAACAGCACAAAAAACATCAATACAAACATGAAACTAACATTTAAAATAAAGAGAATTTAATCTTTCGTCCAAAGGAAAGGAGCAGTGAGAGCCTCTAATCACTCAGGAAAATAAATCTGTTTAAAAACATCAAAATTCCAACATAATACAGAGGCTGATCATATAATTATAGCCATTTGTTACACACAGACTGATATATTTAAAATTTTTGATTGACAAATGATCAACAAGCTCAGAAACAAAAGAAGAAGAATCGGAGAATCTGACACATGAAGTCTGAAATGACTTCTGTCTATTTGAGTTTACAGAACTCAGCTGTGGATCCAACAGGATTATAAACCAAAAGTCCAGCATAGAGGGGCTGAGTGAATGTGGTCTGGACTCTGTGGAGCAGAGTCATGGTCTCAGAGACTCTGTAGAAGGACAGAAGACCTGCTGTGTGATCCAGGTAGACTCCCAGTCTGGAGGAAGCAGGACCTGAGATGGGAGTTGAGATGTTGTTGAACCTAAAGTCATAACTGTTATTGTTAGAATACAAACACCAAGATTTGTCATTATATCCAAATGGACTTTCACTTCCTGATCTGCTGATGTTCTTGTATGAGACTGCTACACCAACTCCTCTTCCTCTCATCTCCACCTCCCAGTAACAACGTCCAGTCAGACTCTGTCTACTCAGGACCTGCCAATAATAAGTGAATCTGTCTGGGTGACTGGAATAAGGCTGTTGTTGTCTTGCTAGTTCTACTTTTCTGTTTCCATCAGATAATAACAGCTGTGTGTTTGCTGTGTTTGGATCCAGAGTGATTTCACATGAATATATTAAGAACTCAGCTCTGGTCTTAGGTTCTGCTCCAGTGATCATCAGTGAGATGTTTGTCCATTTGTCCTCCAGGACGTCCTGTAGTTGATCTCTGAGCTCTGAAACAGCTGCTGTCACGTCCTCAAAGCGTCTCAGAGGACGGATCTTGATCCTGGACGTGTCTTCACTGAGTTGTGACAGTGAGGGGTAGCTGTGTAGAAACTGGTTGTGATCCTCTGTGTGTGACAGCAGCTCCAGTTCAGCATCTTTCTTCTTCAGCTCTCTGATCTCCTGCTGCAGCTTCTCCTGAACATCAATGACTCCACTCGTTTCAGTTTCCTGCTGGGATCTGATCTGCTGCTCCATCTCAGAGCTTCTTTTCTGGAGGAAATGGATCAGCTGAGTGAAGATCTCCTCATTGTCCTCCACTGCTTTATCAGCAGAGCGACTGATGTCCTCCAGCTCCCGTTGAAGCAGCTTCACTTCTTCCTCTCTGTCCTGGATCCTCTGCTGGATCTTCTGTCGACTCACCTCCAGCTCTTTCTGCTTCTCAGACCTTTCTGCTGCAGCTGAGACTGTGTCGTGGCCTTTATGTTCATCCATAGAACAGAGATAAC
Organism: Lepturacanthus savala; assembly: GCA_030544235.1. Lineage (NCBI taxonomy): Eukaryota > Metazoa > Chordata > Actinopteri > Scombriformes > Trichiuridae > Lepturacanthus > Lepturacanthus savala. Next base: position 3,443,247 of record CM060469.1, read on the forward strand.
AGATACTCTGCTGATCAGTACGACAGAAGATCTTCATCACCTCATCATGACGAGAGCAGACGTTCTCCTGGAGCCTCACAGGGGGGTCCACCAGCTTATGTTTCTTAAAAGCAGCAGATTCATAATGAGGCTGGAGGTGATTGTCGCAGTAAGAGATCAGACACTGCAGACAGGACTTCACAGCTTTCAGCTTCCTCCCAGGACAAACATCACAGGACACATCTCCAGCTCCAGCATAGCAGTGATCAGCAGCAGCAGCTTGGAGTCCAGTCTTCTTCAGCTGCTCCACTAAATCTGCTAACATGGTGTTTTTCCCCAGGTGAGGCCTCGGTGTGAAGGCCTGTCTGCACTGAGGGCAGCTGTAGATCTTCTTCTGATCCTCTCCATCCCAGAAGCCGTTAATACAGTTCCTGCAGTAGCTGTGTCCACAGGGAACAGTCACTGGATCCTTCAGCAGATCCACACAGATGGAACAGCTGATCGCTGCTTGGTCCAGCTTCTCTCCGAGCTGCGACATTTCTGCTCTCAGTGTCAATGACTGTTTGACGTTCACTTCCTGAGAAGTGAATCTTTGTGCACTTTGCCTGTTTATTACACCCGTCTATAAAACTGTAGATATGAAGGCAAAGGAACCATGGAATATGAGGACAGAGTTCACGTTTGTTCTGTCTTGTGTGTTTTATGACATTCCAGCTCAACAACAAGTACTTCTGTGAATTAGATTAATAATAAATCACATTAAAATATATGGGCATAAATGGCAGCAATGTTCAAGTAAACAACACAAGTAACAATGTTAAAAAACAGAGGTGGAAAGTAACTAGGTGCGTTATCTTAACTATTGTTTTGTCACTGTCGTCCAAGGACATGTCTGATTCCAAAGGATCAGGTAGAGGAGCAGACGAGGTCCCAGGGTGGACATCCCAGGAGGTCGTTGTATTTCGCTGAGTTGACGTTGAGTTTGTGACTCACACGAGCTGGAACCCAGGACCATGTGCAGCCCACATTGGGCCCAGCTCTTGTGAGCCTCAGTGGGCTGCAGCCCCAGAGATGTGGACTCACTCACCAACCCATGGGTGTGTTGACAGGGTCTTAGGAGTGAAGTCCAGCTGGAACCCACTTATTGCCCTTGCTAGCTTTGCCCATCTAATGCCCATGTAGGTCCCATCAACAAAGCCCACTCTAAGCCCATGCCAAGCATACGCACTACTGGCCCATGTGACCCCCAATTGGACATGTTTGCTTGTTAGCCAGAGCCTGGTGAGAAGGTTTGTTCTGGTTGCAGAATGGAAAGGCTTCAACAAGCGTATCAGAGATAAAATTATCAATCAATAAACACAAAATATCTCTGATATAAAGTGATGGTTAAAAACATCATATTACCAAAAAAACAAACAATAAGAAAAAGAAAAGTGTCGACAGTCACAGTTTGAGTCACAGATGATCAACAAGCTCAAATGAAAATGACTTCTGTCTATTTGAGTTTACAGAACTCAGCTGTTAATCCAAAAGGAAAATGAAGCCAAAGTCCAGCATAGAGGGGCTGAGTGAATGTGGTCTGGACTCTGTGGAGCAGAGTCATGGTCTCAGAGACGCTGTAGAAGGACAGAAGACCTGCTGTGTGATCCAGGTAGACTCCCAGTCTGGAGGAAACAGGTCCTGAGATGGGAGTTGAGATGTTGTTGAACGTAAAGTTATAACAGTTGGTGTAACAGTCGAAACACCAAGATTTGTCATTACGTCCAAATGGACTTCCACTTCCTGATCTGCTGATGTTCTTGTATGAGACTGCTACACCAACTCTTCCTCTCATCTCCACCTCCCAGTAACAACGTCCAGTCAGACTCTGTCTACTCAGGACCTGACTATAACAACCAGTGAATCTGTCTGGGTGACTGGAATAAGGCTGTTGTTGACTTGTTAGTTCTACTTTTCTGTTTCCATCAGATAATAACAGCTGTGTGTTTGCTGTGTTTGGATCCAGAGTGATTTCACGTGAATATACTAAGAACTCAGCTCTGGTCTTAGGTTCTGCTCTAGTGATCATTAGTGAGATCTTTGTCCATTTGTCCTTCAGGACGTCCTGTAGTTGATCTCTGAGCTCTGAAACAGCTGCTGTCACGTCCTCAAAGCGTCTCAGAGGACGGATCTTGATCCTGGACGTGTCTTCACTGAGTTGTGACAGTGAGGGGTAGCTGTGTAGAAACTGGTTGTGATCCTCTGTGTGTGACAGCAGCTCCAGTTCAGCATCTTTCTTCTTCAGCTCTCTGATCTCCTGCTGCAGCTTCTCCTGAACATCAATGACTCCACTCATTTTAGTTTCCTGCTGGGATCTGATCTGCTGCTTCATCTCAAAGCTTCTTTTCTGGAGGAGACAGATCAGCTGAGTGAAGATCTTCTGACTGTCCTCCACTGCTTTATCAGCAGAGCGACTGACAGCCTCCAGTTGCTGTTGAAGCAGCTTCACATCTTTCTCTCTATACAGGATCCTCTGCTGGATCTTCTGTCGACTCACCTCCAGCTCTTTCTGCTTCTCAGACCTTTCTGCTGCAGCTGAGACTGTGTCGTGGCCTTTATGTTCATCCACAGAACAGAGATAACAGATACTCTGCTGATCAGTACGACAGAACATCTTCATCACCTCATCATGAAGAGAGCAGACGTTCTCCTGGAGCTTCTCAGAGGGGTCCACCAGCTTATGTTTCTTAAAAGCAGCAGATTTATAATGAGGCTGAAGGTGATTGTCACAGTAAGAGATCAGACACTGCAGACAGGACTTCACAGCTTTCAGCTTCCTCCCAGGACAAACATCACAGGACACATCTCCAGCTCCAGCATAGCAGTGATCAGCAGCAGCAGCTTGGAGTTCAGTCTTCTTCAGCTGCTCCACTACATCTGCTAACATGGTGGTTTTCACCAAGTGAGCCCTCGGTGTGAAGGTCGGTCTGCACTGAGGGCAGCTGTAGATCTTCTTCTGATCCTCTCCATCCCAAAGGCCGTTAATACAGTTCCTGCAGTAGCTGTGTCCACAGGGAACAGTCACTGGATCCTTCAGCAGATCCAGACAGATGGAACAGCTGATCGCTGCTCGGTCCAGCTTCTTTCTGAGCTGCCACATTTCTGCTCTCAGTGTCAATGACTGTTTGATGTTCACTTACTGAGAAGTGAATCTTTGTGCACTTTGCCTGTTTATTACACCCGTCTATAAAACTGTAGATATGAAGGCAAAGGAACCATGGAATATGAGGACAGAGTTCACGTTTGTTCTGTCTTGTGTGTTTTATGACATTCCAGCTCAACAACAAGTACTTCTGTGAATTAGATTAATAATAAATCACATTAAAATATATGGGCATAAATGGCAGCAATGTTCAAGTAAACAACACAAGTAACAATGTTAAAAAAAAACAGAGGTGGAAAGTAACTAGGTACGTTATCTTAACTATTGTTCTGTCACGGTCGTCCAAGGACATGTCTGATTCCAAAGGATCAGGTAGAGGAGCAGACGAGGTCCCAGGGTGGACATCCCAGGAGGTTGTTGTATTTCGCTGAGTTGACGTTGAGTTTGTGACTCACACAAGCTGGAACCCAGGACCATGTGCAGCCCACATTGGGCCCAGCTCTTGTGAGCCTCAGTGGGCTGCAGCCCCAGAGATATGGACTCACTCACCAACCCATGGGTGTGTTGACAGGGTCTTAGGAGTGAAGTCCAGCTGGAACCCACTTATTGCCCTTGCTAGCTTTGACCATCTAATGCCCATGTGGGGCTCATCAACAAAGCCCACTCTAAGCCCATGCCAAGCATACGCACTACTGGCCCATGTGACCCCCAATTGGACATGTTTGCAAGTTAGCCAGAGCCTGGTGAGAAGGTTTGTTCTGGTTGCAGAATGGAAAGGCTTCAACAAGCGTATCAGAGATAAAATTATCAATCAATAAACACAAAATATCTCTGATATAAATTGATGGTTAAAAACATCATATCAAAAAACAAACAATAAGAAAAAGAAAAGTGTCGACAGTCACAGTTTGAGTCACAGATGATCAACAAGCTCAAATGAAATGACTTCTGTCTATTTGAGTTTACAGAACTCAGCTGTTAATCCAAAAGGAATATAAACCCAAAGTCCAGCATAGAGGGGCTGAGTGAATGTGGTCTGGACTCTGTGGAGCAGAGTCATGGTCTCAGAGACGCTGTAGAAGGACAGAAGACCTGCTGTGTGATCCAGGTAGACTCCCAGTCTGGAGGAAGCAGGTCCTGAGATGGGAGTTGAGATGTTGTTGAACTTAAACTTATAACTGTTAGTGTCACAATATAAACACCAGGATTTGTCATTACATCCAAATATACTTCCACTTCCTGATCTGCTGATGTTCTTGTATGAGACTGCTACAGCAACATCTCTTCCTCTCATCTCCACCTCCCAGTAACAACGTCCAGTCAGACTCTGTCTACTCAGGACCTGACTATAACTAGTGAATCTGTCTGGGTGACTGGAATAAGGCTGTTGTTGACTTGTTCGTTCTACTTTTCTGTTTCCATCAGATAATAACAGCCATGTGTTTGCTGTGTTTGGATCCAGAGTGATTTCACGTGAATATACTAAGAACTCAGCTCTGGTCTCAGGTTCTGCTCCAGTGATCATCAGTGAGATGTTTGTCCATTTGTCCTCCAGGACGTCCTGTAGTTGATCTCTGAACTCTGAAACAGCTGCTGTCACGTCCTCAAAGCGTCTCAGAGGACGGATCTTGATCCTGGACGTGTCTTCACTGAGTTGTGACAGTGAGGGGTAGCTGTGTAGAAACTGGTTGTGATCCTCTGTGTGTGACAGCAGCTCCAGTTCAGCATCTTTCTTCTTCAGCTCTCTGATCTCCTGCTGCAGCTTCTCCTGAACATCAATGACTCCACTCGCTTCAGTTTCCTGCTGGGATCTGATCTGCTGCTCCATCTCAGAGCTTCTTTTCTGGAGGAGACGGATCAGCTGAGTGAAGATCTCCTCATTGTCCTCCACTGCTTTATCAGCAGAGCGACTGATGTCCTCCAGCTGCTGTTGAAGCAGCTTCACTTCTTCCTCTCTGTCCTGGATCCTCTGCTGGATCTTCTGTCGACTCACCTCCAGCTCTTTCTGCTTCTCAGACCTTTCTGCTGCAGCTGAGACTGTGTCGTGGCCTTTATGTTCATCCATAGAACAGAGATAACAGATACTCTGCTGATCAGTACGACAGAACATCTTCATCACCTCATCATGAAGAGAGCAGACGTTCTCCTGGAGCTTCTCAGAGGGGTCCACCAGCTTATGTTTCTTAAAAGCAGCAGATTCATAATGAGGCTGGAGGTGATTGTCACAGTAAGAGATCAGACACTGCAGACAGGACTTCACAGCTTTCAGCTTCCTCCCAGGACAAACATCACAGGACACATCTCCAGCTCCAGCATAGCAGTGATCAGCAGCAGCAGCTTGGAGTCCAGTCTTCTTCAGCTGCTCCACTAAATCTGCTAACATGGTGTTTTTCCCCAGGCGAGGCCTCGGTGTGAAGGCCTGTCTGCACTGAGGGCAGCTGTAGATCTTCTTCTGATCCTCTCCATCCCAGAAGCCGTTAATACAGTTCCTGCAGTAGCTGTGTCCACAGGGAACAGTCACTGGATCCTTCAGCAGATCCACACAGATGGAACAGCTGATCGCTGCTCGGTCCAGCTTCTCTCCGAGCTGCGACATTTCTGCTCTCAGTGACAACGACTGTTTAAACTGAATCTTTGTGCATCTCACCTGCTGGTTACACCCATCTATAGTTACGTAGATCTAAAGGGGAGGGAACCAGCAAATATGAGGAAACACTGTGGTTTGTTGTGCTTGAACAAACAGGGAAGGTTATCAGGTTTGACCACATTACAAGACCATGAGGATTCTACTGAGAATTAGATTAAAATGAATCACATAAACATGTAGAGGCATAAATAACAGCAATGTTTAAGTAAAAAACACAATTAATAATGTTCAAAAGGTGGAAAGTAACTAAATACATTTACTCTAGTATTGTACTTTAGTAAAGTTTTATGCCACTTTATACTTAACATTTATCTCACAGCTTTAGTTACTTTTCAGATGCAGATTTGATTTAAGTTTTTAATATCAAAGAGATGAAATTAATACTTTTACTTCAATATTTAATTCCTTGTATGTACTTTTTAAGTAGGACTTTTACTTTAATCAAGTGTTTTTACATTACTGTACAGGAAGTCTAATATATTTTTCTTTTTCAATGATTTTCTCTGCTTTAATTTCCTCTTTTCTGAACATTTACTAAACAATAACTATTCAAAGTTTTATTTCTACACATGAAATAAACAACAAACCCAGTTACAGCTTTTTATTGAGTATTTCTGTTTTCCATCAGGCTCACATATACATGAAGTCATGGTTCTAGTAAAGTAATGACACAGAGTATTAATAACACTACACAGTAAATATCAATATTAATAACAATTGATGATGTAAAGTCTGTTAAATGACTTGTTCAGTGATTTCATGATCAGATTCACTTCATCCACACAATCAGTTATTTTAACCCAGAATGTACAAGAACATCATCAATGATCATCATCTCGATGATTATACTTTGATCACATTATTTATAAATTATCAATCAATGAATACAAAATATCTCTGATATAAAGTGATGTTTAAAAACATCAAATTACTGAAAGAACAAACAGTGAGAAAAAGTGTCGACAGTCACAGTTTGAGTCACAGATGATCAACGAGCTCAAATGAAATGACTTCTGTCTATTTGAGTTTACAGAACTCAGCTGTGGATCCAACAGGATAAAAAAGTCCAAGTCCAGCATAGAGGGGCTGAGTGAATGTGGTCTGGACTCTGTGGAGCAGAGTCATGGTCTCAGAGACTCTGTAGAAGGACAGAAGACCTGCTGTGTGATCCAGGTAGACTCCCAGTCTGGAGGAACCAGGACCTGAGATGGGAGTTGAGATGTTGTTGAACGTAAAGTAATAACTGTTATTGTTAGAATACAAACACCAAGATTTGTCATTATATCCAAATATACTTCCACTTCCTGATCTGCTGATGTTCTTGTATGAGACTGCTACACCAACTCCTCCTCTCATCTCCACCTCCCAGTAACAACGTCCAGTCAGACTCTGTCTACTCAGGACCTGCCAATAATAAGTGAATCTGTCTGGGTGACTGGAATAAGGCTGTTGTTGACTTGTTAGTTCTACTTTTCTGTTTCCATCAGATAATAACAGCTGTGTGTTTGCTGTGTTTGGATCCAGAGTGATTTCACATGAATATCTTAAGAACTCAGCTCTGGTCTTAGGTTCTGCTCCAGTGATCATCAGTGAGATGTTTGTCCATTTGTCCTCCAGGACGTCCTGTAGTTGATCTCTGAACTCTGAAACAGCTGCTGTCACGTCCTCAAAGCGTCTCAGAGGACGGATCTTGATCCTGGACGTGTCTTCACTGAGTTGTGACAGTGAGGGGTAGCTGTGTAGAAACTGGTTGTGATCCTCTGTGTGTGACAGCAGCTCCAGTTCAGCATCTTTCTTCTTCAGCTCTCTGATCTCCTGCTGCAGCTTCTCCTGAACATCAATGACTCCACTCATTTCAGTTTCCTGCTGGGATCTGATCTGCTGCTCCATCTCAGAGCTTCTTTTCTGGAGGAGACGGATCATCTGGGTGAAGATCTCCTCATTGTCCTCCACTGCTTTATCAGCAGAGCGACTGATGTCCTCCAGCTCCCGTTGAAGCAGCTTCACTTCTTCCTCTCTGTCCTGGATCTTCTGCTGGATCTTCTGTCGACTCACCTCCAGCTCTTTCTGCTTCTCAGACCTTTCTGCTGCAGCTGAGACTGTGTCGTGGCCTTTATGTTCCTCCATCGAACAGAGATAACAGATACTCTGCTGATCAGTACGACAGAAGATCTTCATCACCTCATCATGAAGAGAGCAGACGTTCTCCTGGAGCTTCTCAGAGGGGTCCACCAGTTTATGTTTCTTAAAAGCAGCAGATTCATAATGAGGCTGGAGGTGATTGTCGCAGTAAGAGATCAGACACTGCAGACAGGACTTCACAGCTTTCAGCTTCCTCCCAGGACAAACATCACAGGACACATCTCCAGCTCCAGCATAGCAGTGATCAGCAGCAGCAGCTTGGAGTCCAGTCTTCTTCAGCTGCTCCACTACATCTGCTAACATGGTGTTTTTCCCCAGGCGAGGCCTCGGTGTGAAGGCCTGTCTGCACTGAGGGCAGCTGTAGATCTTCTTCTGATCCTCTCCATCCCAGAAGCCGTTAATACAGTTCCTGCAGTAGCTGTGTCCACAGGGAACAGTCACTGGATCCTTCAGCAGATCCAGACAGATGGAACAGCTGATCGCTGCTCGGTCCAGCTTCTCTCCGAGCTGCGACATTTCTGCTCTCAGTGTCAACGACTGTTTAAACTGAATCTTTGTGCATCTCACCTGCTGGTTACACCCATCTATAGTTACGTAGATCTAAAGGGGAGGGAACCAGCAAATATGAGGAAACACTGTGGTTTGTTGTGCTTGAACGAACAGGGAAGGTTATCAGGTTTGACCACATTACAAGACCATGAGGATTCTACTGAGAATTAGATTAAAATGAATCACATAAACATGTAGAGGCATAAATAACAGCAATGTTTAAGTAAAAAACACAAGTAATAATGTTCAAAAGGTGGAAAGTAACTAAATACATTTACTCTAGTATTGTACTTTAGTAAAGTTTTATGCTACTTTATACTTAACATTTATCTCACAGCTTTAGTTACTTTTCAGATGCAGATTTGATTTAAGTTTTTAATATCAAAGAGATGAAATTAATACTTTTACTTTAATATTTAATTACTTGTATGTACTTTTTAAGTAGGACTTTTACTTTAATCAAGTGTTTTTACATTACTGTACAGGAACTCTAATATATTTTTCTTTTTCAATGATTTTCTCTGCTTTAATTTCCTCTTTTCTGAACATTTACTAAACAATAACTATTCAAAGTTTTATTTCTACACATGAAATAAACAACAAACCCAGTTACAGCTTTTTATTGAGTATTTCTGTTTTCCATCAGGCTCACATATACATGAAGTCATGGTTCTAGTAAAGTAATGACACAGAGTATTAATAACACTACACAGTAAATATCAATATTAATAACAATTGATGATGTAAAGTCTGTTAAATGACTTGTTCAGTGATTTCATGATCAGATTCACTTCATCCACACAATCAGTTATTTTAACCCAGAATGTACAAGAACATCATCAATGATCATCATCTCGATGATTATACTTTGATCACATTATTTATAAAATTATCAATCAATAAATACAAAATATCTCTGATATAAAGTGATGTTTAAAAACATCAAATTACTGAAAGAACAAACAGTGAGAAAAAGTGTCGACAGTCACAGTTTGAGTCACAGATGATCAACGAGCTCAAATGAAATGACTTCTGTCTATTTGAGTTTACAGAACTCAGCTGTGGCTCCAAAAGAATAATAAGCCCAAAGTCGCAAACCTGCATAAAGCCAAAGTCCAGCATAGAGGGGCTGAGTGAATGTGGTCTGGACTCTGTGGAGCAGAGTCATGGTCTCAGAGACTCTGTAGAAGGACAGAAGACCTGCTGTGTGATCCAGGTAGACTCCCAGTCTGGAGGAACCAGGACCTGAGATGGTAGTTGAGATGTTGTTGAACCTAAAGTAATAACTGTTAGTGTTACAATACAAACACCAAGATTTGTCATTATGTCCAAATGGACTTCCACTTCCTGATCTGCTGATGTTCTTGTATGAGACTGCTACACCAACTCCTCCTCTCATCTCCACCTCCCAGTAACAACGTCCAGTCAGACTCTGTCTACTCAGGACCTGATAACAGTAATCAGTGAATCTGTCTGGGTGACTGGAATAAGGCTGTTGTTGACTTGTTAGTTCTACTTTTCTGTTTCCATCAGATAATAACAGCTGTGTGTTTGCTGTGTTTGGATCCAGAGTGATTTCACATGAATATCTTAAGAACTCAGCTCTGGTCTTAGGTTCTGCTCCAGTGATCATCAGTGAGATGTTTGTCCATTTGTCCTCCAGGACGTCCTGTAGTTGATCTCTGAACTCTGAAACAGCTGCTGTCACGTCCTCAAAGCGTCTCAGAGGACGGATCTTGATCCTGGACGTGTCTTCACTGAGTTGTGACAGTGAGGGGTAGCTGTGTAGAAACTGGTTGTGATCCTCTGTGTGTGACAGCAGCTCCAGTTCAGCATCTTTCTTCTTCAGCTCTCTGATCTCCTGCTGCAGCTTCTCCTGAACATCAATGACTCCACTCATTTCAGTTTCCTGCTGGGATCTGATCTGCTGCTCCATCTCAGAGCTTCTTTTCTGGAGGAGACGGATCATCTGGGTGAAGATCTCCTCATTGTCCTCCACTGCTTTATCAGCAGAGCGACTGATGTCCTCCAGCTCCCGTTGAAGCAGCTTCACTTCTTCCTCTCTGTCCTGGATCTTCTGCTGGATCTTCTGTCGACTCACCTCCAGCTCTTTCTGCTTCTCAGACCTTTCTGCTGCAGCTGAGACTGTGTCGTGGCCTTTATGTTCCTCCATCGAACAGAGATAACAGATACTCTGCTGATCAGTACGACAGAAGATCTTCATCACCTCATCATGAAGAGAGCAGACGTTCTCCTGGAGCTTCTCAGAGGGGTCCACCAGCTTATGTTTCTTAAAAGCAGCAGATTCATAATGAGGCTGGAGGTGATTGTCGCAGTAAGAGATCAGACACTGCAGACAGGACTTCACAGCTTTCAGCTTCCTCCCAGGACAAACATCACAGGACACATCTCCAGCTCCAGCATAGCAGTGATCAGCAGCAGCAGCTTGGAGTCCAGTCTTCTTCAGCTGCTCCACTACATCTGCTAACATGGTGTTTTTCCCCAGGCGAGGCCTCGGTGTGAAGGCCTGTCTGCACTGAGGGCAGCTGTAGATCTTCTTCTGATCCTCTCCATCCCAGAAGCCGTTAATACAGTTCCTGCAGTAGCTGTGTCCACAGGGAACAGTCACTGGATCCTTCAGCAGATCCAGACAGATGGAACAGCTGATCGCTGCTCGGTCCAGCTTCTCTCCGAGCTGCGACATTTCTGCTCTCAGTGTCAACGACTGTTTAAACTGAATCTTTGTGCATCTCACCTGCTGGTTACACCCATCTATAGTTACGTAGATCTAAAGGGGAGGGAACCAGCAAATATGAGGAAACACTGTGGTTTGTTGTGCTTGAACGAACAGGGAAGGTTATCAGGTTTGACCACATTACAAGACCATGAGGATTCTACTGAGAATTAGATTAAAATGAATCACATAAACATGTAGAGGCATAAATAACAGCAATGTTTAAGTAAAAAACACAAGTAATAATGTTCAAAAGGTGGAAAGTAACTAAATACATTTACTCTAGTATTGTACTTTAGTAAAGTTTTATGCTACTTTATACTTAACATTTATCTCACAGCTTTAGTTACTTTTCAGATGCAGATTTGATTTAAGTTTTTAATATCAAAGAGATGAAATTAATACTTTTACTTTAATATTTAATTACTTGTATGTACTTTTTAAGTAGGACTTTTACTTTAATCAAGTGTTTTTACATTACTGTACAGGAACTCTAATATATTTTTCTTTTTCAATGATTTTCTCTGCTTTAATTTCCTCTTTTCTGAACATTTACTAAACAATAACTATTCAAAGTTTTATTTCTACACATGAAATAAACAACAAACCCAGTTACAGCTTTTTATTGAGTATTTCTGTTTTCCATCAGGCTCACATATACATGAAGTCATGGTTCTAGTAAAGTAATGACACAGAGTATTAATAACACTACACAGTAAATATCAATATTAATAACAATTGATGATGTAAAGTCTGTTAAATGACTTGTTCAGTGATTTCATGATCAGATTCACTTCATCCACACAATCAGTTATTTTAACCCAGAATGTACAAGAACATCATCAATGATCATCATCTCGATGATTATACTTTGATCACATTATTTATAAATTATCAATCAATAAATACAAAATATCTCTGATATAAAGTGATGTTTAAAAACATCAAATCACTGAAAGAACAAACAGTGAGAAAAAGTGTCGACAGTCACAGTTTGAGTCACAGATGATCAACGAGCTCAAATGAAATGACTTCTGTCTATTTGAGTTTACAGAACTCAGCTGTGGATCCAACAGGATAAAAAAGCCAAAGTCCAGCATAGAGGGGCTGAGTGAATGTGGTCTGGACTCTGTGGAGCAGAGTCATGGTCTCAGAGACTCTGTAGAAGGACAGAAGACCTGCTGTGTGATCCAGGTAGACTCCCAGTCTGGAGGAAACAGGACCTGAGATGGTAGTTGAGATGTTGTTGAACCTAAACTTATAACTGTTATTGTCACAATACAAACACCAAGATTTGTCATTAGATCCAAATGGACTTTCACTTCCTGATCTGCTGATGTTCTTGTATGAGACTGCTACAGCAACTGTTCCTCTCATCTCCACCTCCCAGTAACAACGTCCAGTCAGACTCTGTCTACTCAGGACCTGATAATAACCAGTGAATCTGTCTGGGTGACTGGAATAAGGCTGTTGTCGACTTGTTCGTTCTACTTTTCTGTTTCCATCAGATAATAACAGCTGTGTGTTTGCTGTGTTTGGATCCAGAGTGATTTCACGTGAATATACTAAGAACTCAGCTCTGGTCTTAGGTTCTGCTCTAGTGATCATTAGTGAGATCTTTGTCCATTTGTCCTTCAGGACGTCCTGTAGTTGATCTCTGAGCTCTGAAACAGCTGCTGTCACGTCCTCAAAGCGTCTCAGAGGACGGATCTTGATCCTGGACGTGTCTTCACTGAGTTGTGACAGTGAGGGGTAGCTGTGTAGAAACTGGTTGTGATCCTCTGTGTGTGACAGCAGCTCCAGTTCAGCATCTTTCTTCTTCAGCTCTCTGATCTCCTGCTGCAGCTTCTCCTGAACATCAATGGCTCCACTCGCTTCAGTTTCCTTCTGGGATCTGATCTGCTGCTCCATCTCAGAGCTTCTTTTCTGGAGGAGACGGATCAGCTGAGTGAAGATCTTCTTACTGTCCTCCACTGCTTTATCAGCAGAGCGACTGATGTCCTCCAGCTCCTGTTGAAGCAGCTTCACTTCTTCCTCTCTGTCCTGGATCCTCTGCTGGATCTTCTGTCGACTCACCTCCAGCTCTTTCTGCTTCTCAGACCTTTCTGCTGCAGCTGAGACTGTCTTGTGGCCTTTATGTTCCTCCATCGAACAGAGATAACAGATACTCTGCTGATCAGTACGACAGAACATCTTCATCACCTCATCATGACGAGAGCAGACGTTCTCCTGGAGCTTCTCAGAGGGGTCCACCAGCTTATGTTTCTTAAAAGCAGCAGATTCATAATGAGGCTGGAGGTGATTGTCACAGTAAGAGATCAGACACTGCAGACAGGACTTCACAGCTTTCAGCTTCCTCCCAGGACAAACATCACAGGACACATCTCCAGCTCCAGCATAGCAGTGATCAGCAGCAGCAGCTTGGAGTCCAGTCTTCTTCAGCTGCTCCACTACATCTGCTAACATGGTGTTTTTCCCCAAGTGAGGCCTCGGTGTGAAGGCCTGTCTGCACTGAGGGCAGCTGTAGATCTTCTTCTGATCCTCTCCATCCCAGAAGCCGTTAATACAGTTCCTGCAGTAGCTGTGTCCACAGGGAACAGTCACTGGATCCTTCAGCAGATCCAGACAGATGGAACAGCTGATCGCTGCTCGGTCCAGCTTCTCTCCGAGCTGCGACATTTCTGCTCTCAGTGTCAACGACTGTTTAAACTGAATCTTTGTGCATCTCACCTGCTGGTTACACCCATCTATAGTTACGTAGATCTAAAGGGGAGGGAACCAGCAAATATGAGGAAACACTGTGGTTTGTTGTGCTTGAACAAACAGGGAAGGTTATCAGGTTTGACCACATTACAAGACCATGAGGATTCTACTGAGAATTAGATTAAAATGAATCACATAAACATGTAGAGGCATAAATAACAGCAATGTTTAAGTAAAAAACACAAGTAATAATGTTCAAAAGGTGGAAAGTAACTAAATACATTTACTCTAGTATTGTACTTTAGTAAAGTTTTATGCTACTTTATACTTAACATTTATCTCACAGCTTTAGTTACTTTTCAGATGCAGATTTGATTTAAGTTTTTAATATCAAAGAGATGAAATTAATACTTTTACTTCAATATTTAATTCCTTGTATGTGCTTTTTAAGTAGGACTTTTACTTTAATCAAGTGTTTTTACATTACTGTACAGGAAGTCTAATATATTTTTCTTTTTCAATGATTTTCTCTGCTTTAATTTCCTCTTTTCTGAACATTTACTAAACAATAACTATTCAAAGTTTTATTTCTACACATGAAATAAACAACAAACCCAGTTACAGCTTTTTATTGAGTATTTCTGTTTTCCATCAGGCTCACATATACATGAAGTCATGGTTCTAGTAAAGTAATGACACAGAGTATTAATAACACTACACAGTAAATATCAATATTAATAACAATTGATGATGTAAAGTCTGTTAAATGACTTGTTCAGTGATTTCATGATCAGATTCACTTCATCCACACAATCAGTTATTTTAACCCAGAATGTACAAGAACATCATCAATGATCATCATCTCGATGATTATACTTTGATCACATTATTTATAAATTATCAATCAATAAATACAAAATATCTCTGATATAAAGTGATGTTTAAAAACATCAAATCACTGAAAGAACAAACAGTGAGAAAAAGTGTCGACAGTCACAGTTTGGGTCACAGATGATCAACGAGCTCAAATGAAATGACTTCTGTCTATTTGAGTTTACAGAACTCAGCTGTGGATCCAAAAGAATAATAAGCCCAAAGTCGCGAACCTGCATAAAGACAAAGTCCAGCATAGAGGGGCTGAGTGAATGTGGTCTGGACTCTGTGGAGCAGAGTCATGGTCTCAGAGACTCTGTAGAAGGACAGAAGACCTGCTGTGTGATCCAGGTAGACTCCCAGTCTGGAGGAAGCAGGACCTGAGACACGAGTTGAGATGTTGTTGAACTTAAAGTTATAACTGTTATTGTCACAATACAAACACCAAGATTTGTCATTATGTCCAAATCGACTTCCACTTCCTGATCTGCTGATGTTCTTGTATGACACTGCTACACCAACATCTCCTCCTCTCATCTCCACCTCCCAGTAACAACGTCCAGTCAGACTCTGTCTACTCAGGACCTGATAACAGTAATCAGTGAATCTGTCTGGGTGACTGGAATAAGGCTGTTCACTTGTTACTATTGCTTTTCTGTTTCCATCAGATAATAACAGCTGTGTGTTTGCTGTGTTTGGATCCAGAGTGATTTCACATGAATATACTAAGAACTCAGCTCTGGTCTTAGGTTCTGCTCCAGTGATCATCAGTGAGATGTTTGTCCATTTGTCCTTCAGGACGTCCTGTAGTTGATCTCTGAACTCTGAAACAGCTGCTGTCACGTCCTCAAAGCGTCTCAGAGGACGGATCTTGATCCTGGACGTGTCTTCACTGAGTTGTGACAGTGAGGGGTAGCTGTGTAGAAACTGGTTGTGATCCTCTGTGTGTGACAGCAGCTCCAGTTCAGCATCTTTCTTCTTCAGCTCTCTGATCTCCTGCTGCAGCTTCTCCTGAACATCAATGACTCCACTCATTTTAGTTTCCTGCTGGGATCTGATCTGCTGCTCCATCTCAGAGCTTCTTTTCTGGAGGAGACGGATCAGCTGAGTGAAGATCTTCTTACTGTCCTCCACTGCTTTATCAGCAGAGCGACTCAAAGCTTCCAGCTCCTGTTGAAGCAGCTTCACTTCTTCCTCTCTGTCCTGGATCCTCTGCTGGATCTTCTGTCGACTCACCTCCAGCTCTTTCTGCTTCTCACACCTTTCTGCTGCAGCTGAGACTGTGTCGTGGCCTTTATGTTCATCCATAGAACAGAGATAACAGATACTCTGCTGATCAGTACGACAGAAGATCTTCATCACCTCATCATGAAGAGAGCAGACGTTCTCCTGGAGCTTCTCAGAGGGGTCCACCAGCTTATGTTTCTTAAAAGCAGCAGATTCATAATGAAGCTGGAGGTGATTGTCACAGTAAGAGATCAGACACTGCAGACAGGACTTCACAGCTTTCAGCTTCCTCCCAGGACAAACATCACAGGACACATCTCCAGCTCCAGCATAGCAGTGATCAGCAGCAGCAGCTTGGAGTCCAGTCTTCTTCAGCTGCTCCACTAAATCTGCTAACATGGTGTTTTTCACCAGGCGAGGCCTCGGTGTGAAGGCCTGTCTGCACTGAGGGCAGCTGTAGATCTTCTTCTGATCCTCTCCATCCCAGAAGCCGTTAATACAGTTCCTGCAGTAGCTGTGTCCACAGGGAACAGTCACTGGATCCTTCAGCAGATCCACACAGATGGAACAGCTGATCACTGCTTGGTCCAGCTTCTCTCCGAGCTGCGACATTTCTGCTCTCAGTGTCAACGACTGTTTGACGTTCACTTCCTGAGAAGTGAATCTTTGTGCACTTCAATTGTTGGTTACACCCATTTATAATCTATAGATCTAAAAGGAAGGGAAACGGCAAATATGAGGAAACACTGTGGTTTTGTTGTGCCTGAAAAAACAGATAAGGTTACCAGGTTTTACCACATTCCAGGACGGTGAGGAGCACTACCTTAAACCAGATAAAAAATAAATGACATAAAAATACACTCACCGGCCACTTTATTAGTTACACCATGCTAGTAACGGGTTGGACCCCCTTTTGCCTTCAGAACTGCCTCAATTCTTTGTGGCATAGATTCAACAAGGTGCTGGAAGCATTCCTCGGAGAGTTTGGTCCATATTGACATGATGGCATCACACAGTTGGTGCAGATTTGTCGGCTGCACATCCATGATGCGAATCTCCCGTTCCACCACATCCCAAAGATGCTCTATTGGATTGAGATCTGGTGACTGTAGAGGCCATTTGAGTACAGTGAACTCATTGTCATGTTCAAGAAACCAGTCTGAGATGATTCCAGCTTTATGACATGGTGCATTATCCTGCTGAATGTAGCCATCAGAAGTTGGGTATTGTGGTCATAAAGGGATGGGGACATGGTCAGCAACAATACTCAGGTAGGCTGTGGCGTTGCAACGATGCTCAATTGGTACCAAGGGGCCCAAAGAGTGCCAAGAAAATATTCCCCACACCATTACACCACCACCACCAGCCTGAACCGTTGATACAAGGCAGGATGGATCCATGCTTTCATGTTGTTGACGCCAAATTCTGACCCTACCATCCGAATGTCGCAGCAGAAATCGAGACTCATCAGACCAGGCAACGTTTTTCCAATCTTCTATCGTCCAATTTCGATGAGCTTGTGCAAATTGTAGCCTCAGTTTCCTGTTCTCAGCTGAAAGGAGTGGCACCCGGCGTGGTCTTCTGCTGCTGCCTCAAAGTTGGACGTACTGTGCGTTCAGAGATGCTCTTCTGCCTACCTTGGTTGTAACGGGTGGTTATTTGAGTCACTGTTGCCTTTCTATCAGCTCCAACCAGTCTGGCCATTCTCCTCTGACCTCTGGCATCAACAAGGCATTTCCGCCCACAGAACTGCCGCTCACTGGATATTTGTTCTTTTTCGGACCATTCTCTGTAAACCCTAGAGATGGTTGTGTGTGAAAATCCCAGTAGATCAGCAGTTTCTGAAATACTCAGACCAGCCCTTCTGGCACCAACAACCATGCCACGTTCAAAGTCACTCAAATCACCTTTCTTCCCCATACTGATGCTCGGTTTGAACTGCAGGAGATTGTCTTGACCATGTCTACATGCCTAAATGCACTGAGTTGCCGCCATGTGATTGGCTGATTAAAAATTAAGTGTTAACGAGCAGTTGGACAGGTGTACCTAATAAAGTGGCCGGTGAGTATATATCAGCAAGCAATAACATTCAAAAGCAGAGGTGAAAAGTAACTTATTCATGTACTGAACCTACAATACAATATATATTATGTCATTTACCCACAACCTGAAAAATAGTTGTCATGCAGAAACTATCAAATTAATCATCAAAGCTACAGTGGGGTAAAAAAGTATTTAGTCAGCAAAATATGAGTCCTATAATGTTCATTATACACTACCATTCAAAGGTTTGAAGTCACCCAGTGTTTTCCACTTTTGTTCACCACCATGGGTTGTAAAATGAATAAAAGATATAGTCAAGACATTGACAAGGTCAGAAATACTGATTTGTATTTGAAATAATATTGTTTTCCTTTAAAACTTGCTTTCATCAAAGGAAGGTCAGTTTTATATCTTCTCTAAGCAGCTAAACTGTTTTCAGCTGTACTAACATGATTGCACAAGGGTTTTCTAATCATACATTAACCTTCTGATGCAATGAGCAAACACATTGTACCATTAGAACACTGGAGTGATAGTTGCTGGAAATGGGCCTCTATACACCTATGTAGATATTGCACCAAAAAACAGACATTTGCATATATATATATATATATATATATATATATATATATATATATATATATATATATATATATATATATATATATATATATATATATATATATATATATATATATATATATATATATATATATATATATATATATATATATCCACTTACATTACACAGACTTTCTCAGGTACCCCTAATTCAACAAAATAAAACAAAAAAAAGCATTTTTACTAAACTCGCTCTGGTTCGAATTATGAACTGTAGCCTTAATAATATTAAATAAAATTAAATTCATAAAAAAAGAAAAAAAACAATATATATATATATATTATATTTTATGATAATTTTATTTTATAATTATATATAATTATGAAAAGTCAGTTCTTGATGAAAAAATTCAGAGTATATATCTAATATGAACACAGGTGTTAATTATTTTATTTATTTATTTATTACTTTTAATTAGTTTAACGCTTACTACTACGTTATCAACGGTAACTATACGGTTGCTACGTTCCGCTGTTGTATCCACGTCTCTGATTGGTTCAAACCAGATTCCTTTCAACGCAGCGTCCAATCAGCGGCCTCGTTCCAAACGGTTGGTATTTTGTCTCCTCCCGCTGCGTGTCGTTGGAAATGACAGTCTAAGAGGAGGAGGAGGAGGAGGAGGAAGGAGAAACGTTTGAGGAGGACAAACGAACAACAAACTTGTCAGAGTGAAACTGTGAATTAGAAAACCGGAACCAGAACTACGACCGGTTGGATTAGAACCGACAGAGGCGCGTTCTCGCGGCTACGGGAGGCTCCGGACACACGGTGAGTATCCAGCGGCTTTGTTATCAACAGGTGCTCTGTTAGCTAGCTAGCTAGCTGCTAATATTAGCCTCATGACGTCAAGTGAGATAAACACACAAGTTAGTGAATGGTTCACAGCAACATGATTTAGCCTTTAGCTCAGTTTGAGTTTCATAGAAGAGGCTAAAGTACAGAAAGTAAATCATAATGTTATATTTACTATAATTGTGTGAATGGTTTGTAATTGCAGAGTGTTGGTTAGTTCCTCCCATTAATAGAAGCACTAAAACATTCAATAACAAGTTAAAGTCCTGAATTCGAAGTGTTTTTATTTATTTACACACTGAAACAACAAAAATATACCCCACTGTGCAATACATGTGCATTAATGTACATGTGAAATAATCTATCCTACTCAATGGAGCGTGTCTATCTTGTATATATGGTGCATTTATCCTATTTTGTATTATATTGTATTATTTTTATATAGTCTGCAATCTTTTCTTGTGTGTCACTTGTACTGTCTCTACTGCTGTTGCTAATGCAATTTCCCCACTGTGGGACAAATAAAGGATTATCTTATCTTAAAAGTAATACACTGAAAAGACACAAGTGAGTTCTATTGCTGAAAAAAGAAGTTTTAGCTTTTTTTTATTGAAGTAAATAAATATGGGTCGAAATTGACCCATGAAACCATAGATGTTATTTAGTATATTATTATTATAGATGTTATTATATATAATAAATACAAAATATTAAAATGAAAAAATAAATAAAACTATAGTACTTGAAAATGATTAAATACTTTAGTTTATGAAAGTGAAGACAATTTTAGATACTGCATGTATTATTTTGCATACATTTAAAAAAGAAAAGAGTGACAATTTAATAGCTGTAGATAAACGTTTAAAGGTATCTTCATTTTATGTAAAATAGTGGAATAGAACGTATGATACTTCCCT
Source organism: Lepturacanthus savala (assembly GCA_030544235.1). Classification (NCBI taxonomy): domain Eukaryota; kingdom Metazoa; phylum Chordata; class Actinopteri; order Scombriformes; family Trichiuridae; genus Lepturacanthus; species Lepturacanthus savala. The sequence goes on from CM060469.1 coordinate 3,463,617, forward strand.
CTGAAATGTAGAGGAGTGGAAGTATAAAGTACCATCATATGTGAAGTAGTTTTAATCTGTGACTAATGTTAAAGCATTTTTAGTAATTGTATATGGTCAATTTCAACACTATTTACTATTTAAAGATCCCATAATGTAGAAAGAAGATTTCAATAGTATTTGATTATGAAAAGGTCTTAGTTGTTATACAAATACTGCCCTATGTCTAAAACTGTGCCTTAAAACAAACTGTCAGGACTTCTATGAATTTGTGATGTCACATCTATACAGTCAACCCCCCATTCACAGCCAGTTAAATCAGCCAATCGGGAGAGGCTCATTAATATTAATGAGGCATACAGAAAACAACCTGTTCTTTTAGAGCTCCAGAGAGGAGATTTTAAACTACATATACTACATATATATTTCAGAACTTAACTAAGGACAAGTGTAAAATATGAGACCTTTTATAGTAGTAAAGTAGAACCCCAGAAAATAAGACTAAAGATCTAATAAATGCAATTCAGGGAAATGTATTCAATCTAACAATCTATAAGAGAACAGTATTTATTAAATTATTATTAGTATTAGTGGCAGTTCTATCACTCAAGTCTTTGTGTTGATGTTTTCCTTTGCTTTACATTACATTTTCAATGGATTTCTTTTTATACGTCATGTTTTTTTACACAAACATTTAGTGTTTGACGATACAGCTGCAAGGAAACAGTTACAGTATGAAGATGGAGGAGGAGAAAAGCAAACATGTTACCTAACTGAACTAACTATGCCTTATATTATCAGTCACAACTCCACTGATTTCTCCCTCTGCAGATTCCATGATAACGTCACTCTGCTTTGGCAGTTCGTCTGACACACTGTCGTGGTTTAACTAACAGATAAGCCAGGTTTTCTGCTGCGTTTTGGGGGAATCTTACATTCTCTCCCCCTTAAACAAGCACCCACAGGGAAATTTAAGACATTTAACAGCGTAATCTGTAGTAGCAGCAGTTTAGTTTCAGTTCACAGTTGTGGCATAATTGCTTGTAGTCGTTTGTATGTTGTTGGCTGGTGGAAGAAATATTACTGATGGGTTTGGACTTGACAAATACACCTAATTTAATGAATGACTTGAAAAGTACTGACGTATTAAGGGAGTTCCTCTTCTGATACTCCCCTGTGCTTTCAGTAGTCCAGGGTTCCCGCCGATTTTAAAGCTCATGAAATGTCTTAAAAAGTCTTATTTTTCTGGTTGCTTGAGAAATACAGCTGATTCAGCCGAGGAATTTCAAATTTGTCATATAATCGAGTTAAAACGATTTATTTGATATCTTTCTTTACACAATTTCTGAAAGAGATGTACATGTGCAACACATTCAATTGAGTGAAATAGCAGAGGGAGGGCAGAGTTGTTTTATTTAGAAAAAGCGTCGGGAAAAGTTCTCTTATATGGGAACGCTTCGGGTTCCAGCAAGATAAGCAAAATAACGTGCAAGATTTGCTATAAGGTGATATCCACGACTCCTGGCAGCACAACAGATCTGTTTAACCATCTCAAACAAAAGCACAAAGCGCATTATCATGATTTAAATATTGACCCATAATCAAGCAGCCCTGAAACCTGTAATTTACAAGGTTTGCTTTTGCTGTGGGGGAGAAAAAAAAAGCATAAAACTTGATTTCAAAAAGTGCAGCAACCCCGCAGCAAAAAGACTCATATTTCAAGTTTTATGAGTGTCTGGTGTTATAAAACGATGATATATTGGGCTAAATCTGTAGCTAACAAACCCTTCGGTTACAATAAAACGTGTTACAGCCTTTTTCGCTGCAGGTGCATGCTGTTCGACACTCTGGACTGTGCAATGTGGCAGAGTGTGAATGCCCCGATGCTCTTAAAAACCCTCCAAACTGACCTTTACATAGGCTCCACTTCCAGGTATGAGGTCACGTCGCCGTGGCGACGGGGGCGAGGCCGACCCGTACGGAGCGGAGAGAGGTGAGGACGGGCGCGTCGGGCACGTCGGGCCGCGGGCCAGCGCAGCACAGACGTCCTCTGTTCTCTGGAATGCTCTCTCGCTCGCTGCATGACCTGATTGGGTCCAAAAATTAAGGCTGCGGCTGAAAATCAACAAAACCGGGCTTGGACTTGACCATTAGGCGTCCCGGGCTGTGGGGTCCACCTCAGATCTGATCCAGGTTTAGTCACGGTCGTGGTTTTTCTTGGACGAATACGTGAGATTTGTCAGTTTCAGTGTCAGCCAGCTCTGAACCTTAATTTTTTTTATTTGCATCAAGGTTGTTTGACTTTCTCAGGTACCCCTAGTTCAACAAAATAAAACCAAAAAAAAAGAGTTTTCACTAAATTATAAAATGCTCTGGTTGAAATTATGACCTTTGTGGTTTTGACCCAGTTATTAATAAGACTATAAAGCAATAATTGGAGTCAAAACTAAAATAATTAGTGCATTGACAGTTCTATTGCTGAAAAAAATAGATGTTATAATATTCCTAGTTCAACAAAATAAAACCAAAAATTACTAAATTTTAAAGTGCTTTGATTGAAATTATGACCTTTGTGTTTTTGACGCAGTTATAAGAATAAGACTATAAAGAAAAACTGAAATGCACCGAGTTCTATTGCTGAAAACAAAAATATTTAATTGAAGTAAATAAATATTTTCATGGCTAAAGAAGCCAAACAAGGTAACCAAGAGATGAGAAACAAACTGGCTGATAAATAATGACCATAAGTGTATTTTACAGCTGATTTAAGACCCGTAACACAAGAGGAAGGTTAAAGGAGCGGCTTCCAATAATCCTAGTCATAAATAGAGTCGACCTTTTTGGTTCAGTAAACGTATAGAAATGATTGACACGTGATTAGAGACAGTTTATCAGAAAGGTGGTCAAATATTTCACTAATCTCCGTCATAAATGAGTCCACAAATATGTTTCCGCCACTATTTATTGCATCATTACATCAGCACTAAAACCTTTCACGCTCTATTTCCCCCATTAAATGAGCTTTTTTTAAGATATGGAAGAGATTTTACTAACATGTGTAATGCGTATTTATCTTTTCCAACTCTTAACATATTTTACTGGTGTAAAATATTTGATAGGGAACTAGCTTATATCTCTCTCTAGCTTTCTTTTTTGGCTTTGTCTGGTACAGGGTGGTACAGCCCTGTTGAGAATGTGTGTGTGTGAATGTGTGTGTGTGTGAATGTGTGTGTGTGAGTACTGTTGAACATAAGATAAGAGTCGGCTCTGCGTCTGCTCCCAGTGACATTCACAATACACACACACACACACACACACACACACACACACACACACAGCTTTTCTCATTCTTTGTGTCACATGCTGTTGTTTTTTCAGTGGTTGCCGGTTACGCTGCAACTACTCGATTGGTTTTATCTTCAGGACTGTGAAGACCGAGCATCCGTAAGAAGGTTTACTGAAGGAAAAGAAGCAAATAGTCACATTTAAGAAGATTTTGATTGTAAATCGATAAAAAAGTTTATGATTGTGACCTTCCAAATCAAAAGCAGAATCAAGATTTATTTATTTTTTTTAGCCGTCGGCTTTGCTGCACAGGTATAATGTTTAAATCAAGAATCAAATCATGAAAGTCAAATTAAAATCACTGATTTGTGGAATTGTGACACCTCTATATTATATATGGCAGTGGATCCTTGAAGAGGTGCCAGGAAAAAAGGAGAATCATTTATTTAGTCGTATTTATTTCCTATAATTTGTGTAGTATTTTCCCTTTGCTCATGAATTTAGTTGAATAAAAAAATACATTTAAAATGAATAAATCAAATGGAAAATCAAATGTGAGAATAATACACAAATATAATAATTTTATGAATTAATTAAATGGAAAATGATTATTTATTTATTCTTGATTATGGCAGTTTCAGTCCTCTATAATTTTGGCCTTATAGAACATCTAAAAGCACAAATTATATTATATTTGAAAGGTGTTTTCTGCTTAATAACCTACTTTTAATCTATAGATGCAGACGATGTAACTAGAACAGACTGTACATTAGTATAAAATATTCAGAATCAGTGATTATTGATCATTTTTAATCATCTATTTTTATTAAGGACCAGGAGAAAAAAAAGGCTGAATGTGATCACTTTATATTAAACTTGATTTTTAAGGGAAATTTATGTTTATGAGCCAAGGAGGGAGCAAACTACCAACATTATATTAAACTATTTACTTATTATATTGATGATGTGGTTACTGATGATATATATTACTATATTACACTCTTATTCAGCTGTGCTGCTTCACCAGGTTTGTTTAAGCTGACACAAGTTGAATATTCACCGAGGCTCCTCCTTCATTAGAATTATGGCTCTAGTTGACTATCGCTGTGTTTTAAACATTCTGCTGCTGCTTCGACACAACATTCAGGACTTAAAACATGGCGTTTTCATCCACACTGTCCCTCTGCATTCCAGAATACCTGCTGCTGTAGGTGCACGTACCAGTTTTCATTTCCTATGTTTAAGGAGCTGTTTTTTTTAAACACAATACAAAGGAACACATTCCACTGTGAGGTAATCCTCAACAGTAAATGTCAAGCCTTGAGTTTCAGCGCTGCATATGTTACGCTCCGCTTCCTGTCATTCACAGGAGGAAATGGAAATAAATAATGGGTTCATCGCAATGTCACAGGACTTTATGTGTATCTTTATATATTATTTTAGTTTGACACCATAAAGAATGTGTCTATAACGAACCTGGACAAATTAATGAATGGAGGAAAAATAACATGCAACTTAAGTCAGAAAAATGGAAAAATTGTGTTTTCTCAACTCACAAAAACAAAAGCTTGAGAAGCTGCAACCAGCAAATGAGTTAAATTTATTAAATTGCAATATTCTTAGAATCTGGTGCTTGCACTACTCACAATAAGTGAGAGATATCGTTATTTACACGAGTGCTTTTCCTGTTTTGGTCTGAATTTTAATGAAATAAGTCAAAGTTCCCTTTGATATTACTAATAATGAATGGGAAGAAACAGCATTTTCATTATTTTAGTCTTTTTAAAGTGAAAGAGTATGAGAATAGCACCAAAACTGGCACCAAACTGCTTTTTGGAACACAATTACCTGCAAATCAGTTTTGTGTAATTACTTAACTGGCCTTAATTGCATTTTAAAACCTACCTACACTCGGCCACATGTTGTGGTGGCCAAAGAATGCAGAAGTGAGGAGGTAAAACGTGAACAATTCAGCTAATTTCAGTGACGCAACGTTGAGATCACGGCGAACTTTGACCTTTAAATGACTTTACAACACCCGCAAGAGAATCACCTCTTCAGCAGCGACAGAAACCGCTGCAGCAGAATAGAAGCCGAGGTAAAAATAACACTTGTTTTTGGAGATGAACCGTAGCTTGAATCACTAGACATTCCTCGGCTTTCCCATAGCATTGCCTTGAACTGTCGTCTCAGCAAGAAGACACACATGCATACGCACATTCATGCATGCACACCGGGGGGGTAAAGCTGTGGCGGCAGATGGTGTTTGTTATGTGTGTGTGTGTGTGTTGTGAGGAGGAGGAGAAGGAGGAGAAGAAGGAGGAGGGGGTTGTTCCTCATGTTAGGTTCTAGCTTATCAACCGTGTGTGTTTCTTCAGCAGAGTCCAGTCGAGCAGGTCAACAGATAGAGGCTTATTCAACCAAGTCCAGCTGCAGGTCTTCAGCAGGCTTTTCCATCCCGACTGGGTGTCGAAATCAAACGCCCCCCTCCCCAAAAAAAAAAAACGGACAGCCTTCAGTCACACTGTATGGATCAGTCCTCAAAGTAGGTCACGCCTCTGTTCCTGCCCGCTTTTCCACATGATTAGAGTGGCAGCTCGTGTTTTAATGAGTCTGACTCCGAGGAGGAAATACTGCACATTCTTTTAGATTCACCGTAAAGATACTATTTCTAATAATGCAGCCACACCACAGCAGAATTAATCAATATCCAACCAAACCAGCTCAGACTTTTCATTTTTTGCTTCTTTATTTTGCATTAAAAATCTGGAAATGAGGAAAAAGAAGTCTAGACTTTGTTCTTCTGTTAGTGTCCTTATCTTATCATTGAAAAGCTTCCATTTTTCCCCAACACTGTTCCTCTTGCGTCCTGTGAATCAGTTGCTGCATAGCACATTACTGTAAATTACCAAATAAATGCCCAGGCATGTATTTGTTTCAGTCACTTAACACATCAGACGTTTATTTGGGGCCAGGGACAAAAATCATGCTCAGCAAAACTGGAACCCTGGAAAAAATACATAATTTACTCAAATTATGGTATTAAACCAGCATGATTACTATATAACTCACATTTATAAAAAGTAGGATTGCAGTACTGTAGTTAAACGTCTTAAACGTTAGACTTGTTGCGTTTATTTGGAAGTGGTGGCTATTTATCTAAAATATACACCTGCAGCTGGCGTTTAAATGGGAATTAGATGAAACTCTGCTATTATTTGGTAATTTACGGTATTTTTACAAGCAGATATCCGTCCTCCTTTTAACACATTTCCTGTCGTCTTACAGTAGAATACGAGCCAAGACCGATTTTCAATGTTGTGCAAAGACTTTCACATGCACACATAGTTTTAAAGGTAGAGATTTTTACACCGCCGCTTTTGTTTTTGCTTTGATGCGACGCGTCAGTTCAAGATGCACAGCAGATGTAGAACTGTGGAACTCGACCATCCCGTTGTCATGTAAATGAGTTTGTGTTAATTCTCGACCCTAACCAGGTTGCCGTGGTAACCGCTGCTCCCTTCATCATAAACAAGATCTCATATTCTAGCTATTAAGGTGCTCGTCTCGTCTTATGAGGCGAGTGATATGGAAACAGCCTCAACGCTTTAAATGTCAGCGGATCCACAGTCATGTTGCTCTTATCAGCCCCGAGTAAGTGAAAACACCTGTGTTGCTGGACCACGGATGCGCACACGTGTTCTTTATTTTATCAAGGACTTTACGGCTGAAATGATTAAGTTGGGAAATCGGTTTAGTTCTGTCAATCGGCCACCAATTGACTCTCAGAGTTTCTATTGATTAATCAGCTGAACATGTTGTTTTTCTGCGTAGTCAGGAGGTGTTTTCAGCTCCTCACATGTAACCACAGGCTTATTAGAGGCTGTTTTTAGCAGCCGGTAAACCAGCAGCGGTTTGTTTTCCTTGCTTGAAGGTCTCTGAATGGGTTTCTGCCGTGTTCCGCGTTGCTCACAGCTTAAAGTTTGTTGTTGTAACCCTCCACTTAAACCCTCCTGCACTCAAACCGCTCATTGAGTGGTGTCTAACTACTCAGGCTGTGGTCGGCTTTTTTTTATCATCGCTGTGTTACGGCTCCTTTGGCTCTTATCAAAGCTTTGCCTCCATTCACCTGCTGCTCAGTCTAACGTGTGCTGCCTTTTTTTTTTTTTGCCTGGTCGTACTATTTTTGGAGACTCAAGCTGGAAAATATTTATCTTTTGATCTCATAGAAACTGGAAATATGCAGACAGGCAAGACTGCCAAGCGTTTGTGGACAAAAGAGTATTGTTTTTATTCCATGTATTATTTATAAGTAACGTTATAAAAGTAAAACTCTGACCACAGGCCAGTGAAACGTCTTTTAAACTATAAGCGATGTCATTTATAACAAGGATGGTAATCTAACGAGCATATGAGAAGTGCATAGACTGGACTGTAAATGCCGTTTTTAATAAAAGTCAAATATTCCAGCCTGTTTAGTGAAAGCCATATGAAGGTAAAACCAGTCCAAAGTGAATTTCCGGTGGATTGTGATGTGATTATGCTGCTGTCCCGGTGGGAAACTTCTGTCTGGACAAACTTAATGTTTATACTTATATTTGGAGACAGTGTGATTACAAAAGGAAATGATAGTAATGTTTAATTTTAGCTTTATGGATTAGATGTCTACTTCATTGTCCTTGCTTGTGTTATTTTAAAGTTTGTGTCTTGAATTTTAAGTTAAGATGTGATAAGTTTCAGAGTCAAGAAACTTATTGATTGTTAAATTGATAAATATGATGAGATCGATGCATCCCGACTTACCCAAATCCTGTTTTATCAGGGAGTTTTCAACTTGAGGCTTCAAGGTGATATGTTTAAACCTACTGAGATAATGTAAAGATGACTAGACTGGTTTGGACACACTCACACACACTCACACACACACACATACATACATACATGTATGCATACACTCCCTTCCCCCATCAGTGGAATTTTGTTCCCAGGGCTGCCTGGCATTCCACACTGCTGCATCATGGGACCTGTGTGTGTGTGTGTATTTGTGTGTGTGTGTGTGTGTTTCTACAGTCCTGCTGGTAAGAGATAACATATCAAACATGCTGTTGTTGTTGTTGTGGCATTGAAAGATAAGGCATCTCTACCCTGCTTGTCCACTTAGACAGAGTTCTATTTTCTCATCCAGTCACCCTTTCCTCCCTACATAGTTGTGTGTGTGTGCGCACACGTGTGTGTGTGTGTGTGTGTGTGTGTGTGTCGGGGGGACCACCCTGCTGCTGACAAAGCCGTTGTCATGGTTATGCATTAAAAAAGTAGGGGGCTGGAGGGAGGTAGAGATGACTTTGTTAGAGAGAAAGTGACCATGTTAACATGTTAAAGTGGAAATTTTTGCTTTAAAGGTCTCTGTCCCTGTGAGAGAGAGAGAGCGGCGGTGGTCGAGCGAGCTAGAGAGTGAATGGAGAGCAAGAACAATGCTGTGAAACAGAAATAAAAACTTATTTTCTGATTATATCACAGCGGGACGATCTAAAACATAAATAAACACACACACACCTCCACAGAAGGCTTCATTCTGTCAACTGTGGCCTCTCTGCTGTGTGTGTGTGTGTGTGTGTGTGTTGTCATCACTTTTCTACCTGAGCCAAGCATAAAAACTATTCCATACTTTATCAAAAGTTTCCACTCAAACCTGTGGACATATTTTGTCCACATATAAAAAGACAATAAACAGGCTTCCTGAGGGGTTTTAAAAGGTCTTAAAAGCATTGAATTTATGAATTTGGAAATAAAAGATATCTGGGTCTTAAAATTTGTGCAGTATGTAATTTCACCCTGAGTTTTTAGAAAAAAAATATATAATATAATGATATAGACACATTTAATACCTGAAAATATTCACTAAAAATTGTTTAATGGACTTTTTTAGCTTTCTGTTACTACTCCAGCTGATGTTTTAGTGAAGAATATTATATAATACGGGCAATTAATACAAATATAAATGAACAAAAGTGAACAACAATGAAAAATATGAAATGAAATGGGTATTAAGTTTTATATAAATGGTTTTAAAATACTTAGATTTAACAAGAAGAAACCTGCTGAAGTTGTATTCTATGTAGATTAAATTAGAGATTATTCAACTTTATTGTCATTGCACTTCAAGTCGTGCTTTAAATAGCTATGGTATGTTTATATACAGACTATATATATTGTATATACAGGCTGTGACTATGATAAACTGTGATAATCTGATAATTATTATTATTATAGTCTGTATATAATGTACCATACACTGCATGTTAATGGTACATTATAAACAGACGGGTATATAAACAGGTTATGACTATAATAATATGTAACTCAAATAATATATTTAGCAACATACTTTGTCCTCCACAGAAATAAGTTGTTCACACTTCTAGTAACAGGTTTCCATTCATTTTCAATGGAAGCCAATGACATAACGCTGCTGTGATTGAGCCATAAGAGAGAGGAGGTGTGTTAATTCCGAGAAACCAGTCCTGTTTAATATGCGTAATCAGCACATGCTGTTTCTTGCCTTGCCTTTGTTGAATTGCCGTGTCTCCACATGTCACTTTAAACAGTTTAATGTCACTAAAACTGACAGACCTGAGGGATTATGGAAGTGAAACCCAAGCTGTGATAAAACCAGTCCACCTGTGTATAAACCTTGTGTTTCCTGTGCTGTATTAAACACCTGTTGAGCCTTTGTTTGTCCAGTCATAGCAGGCTTGTAGTCTCAGTTAAGTCAATACCTGATAAGTGCAGCTGCCGTTGGTATCTACCTGTCGGAGGAATGTTGGGATGCGGAACGGCACCAGTCAGACCAGTAATGACATCATTCTCCTGTTTCCTCTGTTCACAGGTGACGGTATCATGGCTGTCTCGTTTACCGAGCTCCCCTCCTAGACTCCGACGATACGTAGATACCTTCACGCCCCTGTGAGCCATACAAACACACACACACTTTTGGCTCTTGGTGTGTGTGTGTGTGTGTTTGTGTGAGGGATGACAACCTCCCATCTGAACGGCCATGTTGCTGGAGAGGGAGGAGGAGATGAAGAGCTGAGGGGAGGACAGCAGCACCGGGAAATGGCCGTGGACTGTCCGGGAGAACTGGGCAGCCGGACCCTGCCCGTCCGGAGATCCGCACAGCTGGAGAAGATACGGCAGCACCAGGTACACACACACACACACACACACACACTGATTAACTTTCACGGCTGCAACACGTATGTCACAATCACTAGTGTCAGCAGGGTCTGCATTTCGTTGCGCTTGATGGTTTCACAAGAGTGTTACTTCACCTAAAAGCGCTTCTGACGTACATGTACTTGGATTATTTCCATTCTACTGCACTAAAACTCAGTAAATCAGTCTCTATTCATCACATGTGAACACTGTGTAACCGCAGTTCTGTCCATTTTTTCCTTTTGTGCAAAAAAAATAATGACAAACAAAGAAATTATTAGCAAAAATACAACTACAATAGAAATACACAATACAATACAGCTATAAAACACAATTTGTTAAGTTTAAAATGTAGTAATAATAGAATGTCTGTTTTAAAAAGTGACATATTTTCCTCATATTTATTATATTATACCCGTTGATGTTTCTAATAGCTTTCCACGTATTTTTCAAACTCTCAAACAAAATTAAAATGTGGATTAAATGCATCAACAGTCACGATAATTACAGATATTTTAAAATATAATAAACCACTGACAGGCCTTTTTACATTGATATCATCAGGACATTTTTCTGTTTTCATACATTTGAATGCAGTTCTATATGCATAAACTATGAATGAATATACACATATAGAAGTTATTGATAAATGTATAAAAGCAATATAAAGATAATGAATGCATATACAGATCTAATACAGACAGCATTCTCTGAATTCTCCTGGAGATTTATAGAACATAAAGTGGAAAATGCAAACAAACAAAAAAACAAAGCAAAAATAAGTATTTCTTTCCCTGATAATAATTTTAAGTTTTTCTAAAATAATAGTCAAAGATGAGAAAATCTAATACCTTTTAAAATAGTCGATAGCTTAACCTTTTAAGAGAGTTAAACTATTTGCTACTAATTTTTTTTAGGGTAGCACCACATGACATTATCTCTTATACCATTTATTTTTTATTTATTTTATTTAACCTTTATATACCCAGGTGATAAAATCCATTGAGATCAATACCTCTTTAATAAGGGTGACCTGGCCAAGAGGTCATTTACACAATATCAGCCTAATAATACACACACACACACACACAGATGCTACTCAACCACACACTCGCCTGCGGAACTGATCGATATGACTCCATGCTCTTATTTTGAAAATGATCAACTCAAATGTACCTGGGACACTGAAATAGAACAGAGTTCAATTAAATAATTACGAGGCTTCGATGAAACTTGCATGTGTGTCTGGCATGAACTGTGTTCCTGATCCGATAACTTGTGTGTGTGTGTGTGTGTGTCAGGAGGACCTGCGTCGTCGTCGGGAGGAGGAGGGGCGGCAGATGGACCTGAACGCCTCGCTCAGACTCAAGAAGCTTTCCCAGAACCCCCACATCGGCATCGACAACCCCTCGTTCCTGCAGGACACGTACACGCAGCAGCAGCCGCCGCTCGGCAGCCAGCACACACACGCGCTGCTGGGTAAAACACACACACACACACACACACACACATGCATGACGGATGGTTTAAATTGGAGAAGAGGAGGGAAAGGAATGTAAGGAAGACGTCAGGGAGGGAATTCCTCAGGAGGGGAGAGAAGGACAAGAGAGGCTCTCGAGGGCGACTTAATTAAACCTTTTTTTTAGGGATGGTGTTGTTGAGACACACACACACACACACATTAATCTGAAGGCTGCCTTCTACCACTCCACAGTATCATCCCTCCTGGTTTTTTTCAATGTGCCTGTGTCCCTTGCAGAGTTGGAGGAGTTGCTGCTGTCACTGAAGCAGGTCCGCGGCTGCCTGTCCGACCAGCAGAGTCAGAATGACTTAGAGCTGGTTCTTGCACTACTAAACAAGGTAATAGAAAGGGAATTAGAGGAGGGGGGAAAGGCCTCGGGTCAACATGTAATTGTAGTGTTGTTCCAAGATTTAGTGACCTATGAGGTAGAAGTAGGAGTTTGTCTGGTACAGTTTGGGGGAAATCCAGTATTTAGGTCAAAAACTGCGATTTAAGGCAACATAATCATCAAAGATACAATTTTTTTTGCTTAAAATGCCTTAAAAAGACTTGAATTCTGATATCTGGATCCTAAAATGTGTGCATTATGTAATTTCATTGTGAGGTTTTAGTAAAATATGGACATTTATTCTTAAAAATATTCACAAAAAATAGATTTTTTATAATTTTTTTTGCTGTAAGCACATCATACTCGTATTGCCTTAACAACTACAGGTGATATTTTAGTGAAAAAAACTATTTTATATGGTTTCAGCAACTATTTTACACATGTATGCTGCCTCTCTGACCTGGCACTACTTTAACATAACCTTTATACCTGTAATGTGGCACATTTTTGCATATTTTAGGGTTTAATTTGTTCATAATCTAGCAGGAATTTATAATACACACTCTTCACCAAAGGGCACTAAATATGTTCATTTTTTTCTATTTTTTTCATGAATCCTTTAATCCACTTCAGTCCTGTTCATAAATATCAATAATGTAAATTTATTTCATATTTTTAATATGAAGAACAGTAGTTTTTGTGATTTAATGGCAGTTTTTAGTAAAAAAAAACACCTAAAAATGAGATATTTTCAAAAAAATCTCAAAGCATATTGTATTTTGGCATATTTATATTTAATACAGTCTTGGATGTGCCAAAAAATTAAAATAACAATGATTTTTGCTGTTTTTTTTGTTAAAAATACTATTTATAGAGTGTTTAAAATGTCAATCAGAGGTTTTTTTGCTCTAAGTTAAGACATAGATGCTCTTTTAGTTATTAAGTTGTATTTACTGCTGTTGTTCAAGCATTCAGTGCAGCCTTTGTTTAACATGTCTCTTATTAATAAATAGGATGATTCCTATTCTTTCATTAGCATTTATTGCTTTAATGGTTTGTGTAATGCTTGTAAATATTTTTGTGCACTGAAACTTGATTTTAAAGAAAAAAATCGTGAATGAAATCTTAATATCTGCCAGAAAAATCACGATTCATTCAGCCCTACTCACCTGCGTTTGGCGTTTGCCTCCTTTCATACTCACCAGCTGACATGTTTGCCTTTCTGCTTTTTTTTTTTTCTGGTGTCACATTTGATGACACAAATTCACCGGAAAATGCCTTTCTGCTTTTTTTTTTTTCTGGTGTCACATTTGATGACACAAATTCACCGGAAAACAGGGTCAGTAAACCGTAGAGAGCAGTAGTTAGCATGGCTAGTGTTGTTAGCAGAGCTGTGCCGTGCTGTGTGTAGCCTGAAGCCTGTGTTTGGGGAAAAAAATGATGATTTTCTGGTTTAACAGCAGTGGTGGGAAGGTGACGGGTGTATTTACAGTGTTTGCTCTTGAAAAACTAACTATTTTATCTCAATATGCCTCCAACTGCAGAAAAGCAATACTTAGAAGAAGAGATTTACCATTTTTGCCGTTTCAGTCTACATGGAGATCTTCCCAACCTCATTTCCAGACTCTTGTCTCATCTCGATTTGACAACAGTTCTTTATGTTCTGCTAATGAAACTTTCAGTTGTGTAAGCAATTTTTTTTTTTTCTGTAGAATTTTCAGGCAGCGGTGTTTCTTTGTCTCTCCAGTCACGGTTGGTTAGTTATCAATGCTCCCGCTAAATACCCACTTCTTCTGTTTTTTCCAAGTGAACTGCAAATAATCCAAACAAGTTGAAACTTAAATGTTGGAGCAGTTTTGCTTTATCCCCTCCCGTATAATGATTCTACAATTTATTCTGTTTTAACGGCACTGGAAGTAGCTGCGGTATATCCATGTGGAAGGACGTTAATCTGCCTAATGTGACACTAATTGCTGCACATGTCTTTTCTCTTGTTTAGTCTGACTTCCAGTCAGCGCTGAAGATCCATAATGCTGTGGCCAACAACATGCACCGACCCTCTCCTCCATACCCACACACACAACAGGCACTGCAGCTGGCAACAGAGGTAACACACACACTTTAATATCTGTATTTGTCCTCATATTAGACTATAGATTAGATTAGATGGGACTTCACTGTTAAAAAACAGTGCAATATGCAAAAAAACACCCTAAATCCCAACACCAACATAGAGAATATACATAATAAAATACAATATAAATGCCTGTACACACCACTGTTATTGCTTGCATGGTTATTGTAAAAGTGCACATGGAATTATAGGAATTATTATCATATGCTACATCCTATACTAATCTATAAGTAGGCACATTATTTACAGATAATTACAAGTAATGTGCAATGCCCATAATAGCATAATACAAGTATAATAAATATATATAATAATATAATATTGAGGACAAACAATAGTCGATTCACAAGCTTTGGGGCTTTTGGGATGTTTCCAGGAAGCAGCATCTCCTCTGTAGATGAAGATTCTCAATAATAAGAGTATATTACGTATAATAATAGTATAATAAATATAAGCTATTGAATAGACAGTAAAATCATTGAGCACAAACAAATAGGAGATTCACAATCTTTGGGAATTTGGGGCTTTTGGGACATTTCCAGGCTCAGTTTATAGATTTAAGAAGAAGCATCTCTTCCATTAATGGAGATTCCCAATTATCACAGATACTGTACAGAATTCTGCCAACATACAGTCTTAAATCACATTAATATTTTCCTTGTTTACACACACAGTGGAAGCTAAGGTCAGCGAACGTGTGATAAAGAAGTTGGAAACAAGAGCAGCTCTGTTCACCATCAATTAACTCTTTACAGTATGTGCATGTACTGTATTCACGCCTTTACAAACATATATACATCATTTTGCAAAGAGAACTTCGCTCCTTTTAGTCTTTCTCCTCTGTTTTTAGCCGTCAGATGACAGAAACCAGTGAGCGGTTGCTAAGTGAACCAGTATTCAGGATGCTGGTTCGATCTGAGCCGCCACAGTGTTGAGTTGGCAAAGTGTCAGAGCTATTCATGGCTCATTTCAGTGGAATCTCATTATTTCTGCTTCACGTTGGCCTCGGCCCCCTGCCCCGAGTTTGGCTTTTAAAAAAGCAAAGATTAGTTCATACTGTAGTCCTAGAAACATGCTCCTTTTTTATTGCTAATGAAGTGGAGGAGAAATGGCAATGTTTAAACACATTTCCCAGATTATTTCCTCTCTAATCACTCATTTACATTTAAATCTGGCTGTTTAGAGTCGGCCATATTATGACAGGGTTTCCCTCCATCTTTACCGTGTCGCAACTTATTCATCTGTAAGTCATTTACAACTTTCTTTGTTAAGGAAAAATATGGTAAATGTGCAAAGTTCAGAAATGGCTGCAGGTGTTAAAGGATGAGTTAAAGTCCTAAAACAACAACCAGTTGAGCAAAAATGGATTTAAAAGTTTATCTGTTGTCCAAATGAGGTAAATCAAGTCCATATTCCAGTGTTTTTACATCAAAACTTCCACCACAGCTCAACAGGGAAACACTTTCTGGAAACACAAAGAAGGAATTTGATGCTAAAAAGACTTTAAATGGCTGATATCCACTTATATAATTAACTCATGCTGCTGAAGCCTCATATAGCCTGTGTGAATTAATAAATTTACATATAATAATACCATAATAATACCTTAAAAAAACACTTTATATGGACATTGTCTGCATTTAATACCTGAAAATATTCGCTAAAAATCAGTTCATTGACTTTTTATCATTCTGTTTGCTGTCGTATATCATATTCATAATGCTTTAACTACTACAGGTGAGGTTCTATATGTTCGTTGTATGCAATTAATATAAATGAACAAATTAAGCTGTGAAATGGGTATTAACTTTTATATTAATGGTCTTAAAAAGACTTGAATTTAACTTGTAGGAACCTTGATTTAAGGATTATTTTAATATCCAGTATTAACAGGGCGGATTACAGCAAGAAAACCTATTTCACTGTTCATATATATACATTTTCTTTTATCGTTTCAGGTCAGAAACGTCATCCAGTCGAGTCAGAACAAAGAAGGACTGGAACTCCACAGCCTGCTGTCAGACACACACATCCAGGTACACACAATCTCACCTTTTTAAAGCCTCAATTAACCAAAGAGTCATTTCACTGCTTCACTGCTGTTGCTGAGTCCTGTTTGTGTTTTTATCAGTCGTTGCTTCTGGCACACGACAGCATAGCGGAGATAGAGATGCAGCCAGAGGCGCTGCCGGCACAAGGAGAGACGCTGACCCAGTGGGGAGGAGAAACTGTGAAGATAGTTCGCATCGAGAAGGCCCAGGACATCCCTCTGGTGAGATTAGAACCTCACAAACACACTCAGGGCTCATATCGTTACAGACAACTAACCATAAGCTGTTTTATAGCAGCGACAACACCAGGATTTTAGTTTACGACGCCCTGAAATCATTACATTTGCTTATTTAGTTATAGAACTTTACTTACAAGCGATGCAGACACACACACATTCTGTATATTGCTCAAATCAAACAAATGTGCTGTATTTAAAACACTAAAATCAAAGAAAAATAGCAGAAGAAATACATTAAAATCAATGTGTGTAGAATAAAAAAATGTAAAATAGAATTAAATAAAATACCAGAATAAAATTTGCAGTGGAATCAAGAAAAATAAGATAATAATAGCTAAGGAATTAATCATTATTTTATTTATTATTTATTAAAAGGCAAAAGCAGCATCCTCTCTGTCATCCATTTACTTCACTGGCATTTTAATCCTGTTAATATCTAAGGAAATTCCATTTTTTTTGACGATATCTGCCTTATGTGTTTAGACACATGAACTGGATTGACTTTTAACAAGAGTCAGTTTCAACAGAACCGGTTTATGCTTTTAATCAAATCACATCTTGCCTACGTTAATCTCTAGGTAATTAAACGCTAAGAAAATACAGGTTCTCTCATTTACTATCAGCCAGTGGATCTTCAGTGGTTTCTTCCCACAGTCGAATGGATTAGTTTAGGTGTGACTGGTCTGTGGTTGATCGGCTCATGTGTCCACCTGCCTCTTGCCCAACCTGAACTGGGATCAGCTCCAGACCTGCTCTGGATGAGGAAAACAAACAGAGGAGCTCTGTCAGTCATGTGAACCAACCAGCTTCACACAGGGAAACAGAGCTGTTGGGAAATAGGTTTTTAAACAGTCGTGTCGTAGAATACGAGGTGATTGGCAGGTAAAAACTACACCTGTGTTTCTGGGCCGAAATAACACAAGAACTGGAACAACTTGAATTCTGGAGTCCTTCAACGCTGATCTAATTACCACAACTTTAACCAGTGATAGTGGACTACAGTCCTGAGAAAATCATCAGTATTTCACTCATTTTCTTCCTGATGAAGCCACAAAGACACTCTTTTGCGTCATCGTACGCATGCAGACTTCCTCCCGAAAACGCTCGTCGACGCCACTTTTATGTCTTCTGTTCAGTCGATATATAAACGTTGTTGCTTGTGTTTCCTGCAGGGGGCGACTGTTCGTAACGAGATGGACAGCGTGGTGATCAGCCGCATCGTCCGAGGCGGAGCGGCTGAACGCAGCGGGCTGCTATCAGAAGGAGACGAAATATTAGAGATAAACGGCATCGAGATCAGAGGGAAAGACGTCAACCAAGTCTTTGATATTCTTGTAAGGAAACGTGCATCAATCAAAGTAAAAGTAGAATGATTTGAGGGTTTTTTTTATTTGATTTGCCCTGTTTTTAAATATTAAACTGAAGTTAAACACACACAGACAGGACGGAATAATACACTACTGTCACCCAGACCATTTTCCATGAAAATGGTCTGGGTATTCATTGTAAAATGAATAGAAAATATAGTCAAGACATTGACAAGGTTAGAAATAATGATTTGTATTAGAAATAATATTTTTTCCTCCAGTTTTCTAGCTTCTCTAAAGAGCTAAACTGTGCTAACATGATAGCATCAAGGGTTTTCTAATAAGCAAACACATTGTACCATTAGAACATCAATAGGCCTCTATACACCTATGTAGATATTCAAAAACAGAGAATAGTCATTTACCACATTAGCAATGTATAGAGTGTATTTCTGATTAGTTTAAAGGTGTCTTCATTGAAACAAACAGTGCTTTTTCTTTCAAAATTGAGGAAATTTCTAAGCGACCCCAAACTGTAATGTCCATCTGTCTCTTTGTTTCCAGGCGGACATGCACGGCCTCCTGACCTTTGTGCTCATCCCCAGCTCTCAGGGAAAACCTCCTCCTGTCAAAGAGTCTGTGGTGAGTCCTTAACGTCGCTGCCTTTGTTTGGCTGAAGCTACTTGTTCTAAATCTAACCCGGTCGGGTAAATCCGTCTCATCTCTTGTTCTCAGGTCCACGTGAAGGCGCATTTCGACTACGACCCGTCAGACGACCCCTACGTGCCCTGCAGGGAGCTGGGCTTGTCCTTCCAGAAAGGAGACATCCTCCACATCATCAGCCAGTCAGACCCCAACTGGTGGCAGGCGTACAGGGACGGAGACGAGGACAACCAGCCCCTCGCTGGACTGGTACCAGGTACTACATCACGGGGAGAATTAGTCAAAGTCTGTTATGTAACGGCTCCTCCATGTCTCATATTCTCTCATTTCTTCCACCAGGAAAGAGTTTCCAGCAGCAGCGAGAAGCCATGAAACAGACCATAGAAGAAGACAAGGAGCCTGAGAAGTCTGGTCAGTTCCTGACAATCAGGGAGTCTAATTTTCTAAAATTTAGCTGCAAATATATAACACACACACAAGATAAAAATTGAACCTTTATACCTGTAATGCATATTTTAGGGTTCTAGACATAACCCAATTAGGTGTTTTAACTTTTTATTTAAGTTGAATTGACATTTTTTACACTGTAATTAATATTTTGTGCCAAAACTACCACCAGGGGGCGCTAGATTACATCTGCTACTTCATAACTACCAAATATTTAATTCATTTCATACTTTTTATATGGAAAATGACAGTATTTGTGATTTCTTGGCAATTTTTGGTTATAAAAAGAACCTAAAAACTCAATGCATTGAATTTGCTGGATGGGGATTATTTCTAAAGTGTTTAAAAATGTCATTTTCTATTAAAAGCTGATATTTTTCACCAAAAATCACCATGGGATCACAAATTCTGGCATTTAAAGATTAAATATCTGAATTTATTTGAATATTTGGTGGTTTTGAACAGGACTGAAATGAATTTTAATTTAATTTTAAATATATATTAACGTATTCTATTTCTAGAGCATTTATTAACAATCAAAGGTTTGCCAGAATTAACAGAACAGGTATGAAAGTTAAAGTAACTGAGGGAAGAAGGGCTCTGCTATAAAAGCAATATTAAATTTCTGCAGGTTTTAAATTCCAGTAATTTGTATTTTCTGCTCGTTCCAGCTCTTCTCTTGATCATTATATCCACATTATTGATTATTTATCAGGAATAGTGAAACAGTGATTTTGTTCTAACGCTTCTGTTGTTGCAGGGAAGCTGTGGTGCGCAAAGAAGAACAAGAGGAAGAGGAAGAAGCTGCTGTACAACGCTCACAGAAACGAGGGTATTCCGGACTAATTCCATGTTTCCAATCACTTTAAATTGTCATTAGCAGCTACATGATTTAAATCACTCGTTCTGTTCTCTCTTCCCATTGGCCCAGACGTCGATAACGAGGAGATCCTCACCTATGAGGAGATGGCTCTGTACCACCAGCCGGCCAACAGGAAGCGGCCGATCGCCCTGATCGGTCCGACCAGCTGCGGCCAGGCGGAGCTCAGACAGAGACTCCTCAACAACCAGGCGGAACGCTTCGCTGGAGCCGTGCCCCGTAAGACTCTAGAGACTCTAGAGTCTGGTTTATACTGAATAAAAACATTTGCTGTTTGATATCGACGAGCTACAAACGCACGAGCTACATCCTGGTTGGATGAAGGAGGATTAGGGCCAGGAAAACAAAAAAATCCAGTCCAAAAAAGGTTCATTTTAAGGGGAAATGGTTTATTTTTTAGCTGTTTTTTTGCTGTACAATGTGTTTTCTTTATTTTCATGACTATTTCCATTGTAGATTCTCACTGAAGGCATCAAAAGTATGAATGAACACATGTTTATGTTGTTATGTCCTTAACAAAAAAAGGTGAAATAACATGTTTTATATTCTAGTTTCTTCTAAATAGCCACCCTTTGATCTGATTAATGCTTTGCACACTGGCATTCTCTTAATAAACTACTACCTGAAATGGTTTCCACTTCATAGTTGTGCCTTATCAGGGTTAATTAGTGGAATTTGTTGCTTTATCAATCAGATCAAAGGGTGGATATTTAGAAGAAACTTCACCTAATGCATAGAGTGGATTTCTGATTAGTTTAAAGTTATCTTCATTGAAAAAAACAGTGGTTTTCTTTAAAAACTAAGGGAATTTCCCCCACATACACTACGTTTTTTAGGTAGTGTCTGTGCACAGAAGTATAAACTAGACTTAAACACACACACACATTCTATTACACCAACCTGTGGTTGTGTGTTGCAGACACCACACGGAGCCGTAGAGAAGGAGAGCTGAGTGGTCGCGACTATCACTTCGTGTCCCGTCAGACGTTTGAGGCGGAGCTGACAGCTGGTGAGTTTCCTCTTTTGACTATTTAGTTTGACATCGTCTGTTTCAGCTGTTTTATTCCCACATTTCACGTTTCTCCCCTTCTGTTTTCCTCAGGGAAGCTGATCGAGTCTGGCGAGTTTGAGAAGAACCTGTACGGGACCAGTACAGACTCTGTGAGGCAGGTCATCAACACTGGAAAGATCTGTGTGCTCTGTCTACACACACAGGTTTGTTAACAAAACACACACACACACACACTCAGAATAAGCAGGGAGAGTGAGTAGAGTCTATGTCCAAAAACCCATTTATTCCTTTATTGTCCCACACTATGTACAAAAAGCAGAAAAATAATTTTTATGTGTGAATATTACAACTCTTCACAGTAACATGGTGTTTTTTATTGTAAACTGCAGAAACTGAAATATTAACAGGTGAAAATATCTTGTTTTTAGTGCAATTATTCAAATATTGAGAATTATCATGTCCCACTGGCAGATAATTTATTTTATTTCATTTATTTTTTGCTGATTTGGGTGGATTTGGTCTTGTTTTAAGAAAACAAGACTAATAATAATAAAAAATATTAAATTGACTAAAATAAATAAATAAACTGAAATTAGCCAGTGGAATAAGATAATTCTACTCAATATTGGACTAATTGTACCAAAAACATATAATAATTTCACTTATTTAAAGTTCTTTCTTGAATTTTAGGTAATTTATTGTTTATTTTTTTAGGAAAAACATGATCAAATTGACTCAAATCAGGAAAAAACTTGAAATAAGATAAATTACCTGCCAGTTAAATAAGATAATTTGACTCAATATTGGACTAATTGTACCAAAAACATGATAATTTTGCTTATTTCAAGTTTTTTCTTGATTTTTAGTTGATTTAATAGGAGAATATTAGTCTTGTTTTCTTGATTAAAATTGACCCAAATCAGGAAAAAATACTTGAAATAAGATAAGAATAAGATAATTCTACTCAATATTGGACTAATTGTACCAAAAACAAGATTATTACACCTGGTAAGAAGTCAGTTGTTGCTGTGCTGGAAGATGGTGGAGTTTTAATGTGTGTGTGTGTGTGTGTGTGTATATATATATATATATGTGTGTGTGTGTGTGTGTGTGTGTGTGTGTGCACAGGCTCTAAAAGTCCTCAGGAGTTCCGACCTGAAACCCTACATCATCTTCATAGCTCCGCCCTCCCAGGAAAGACTCCGAGCCCTGTTGGCTAAAGACAACAAGAACCCAAAGGTACCGGACTAACTGTGTCTGACTCACGTAAAGACAAATATCACCGCTGTCAGCGTCCTTAACGTGTGTGTGTGTGTGTGTGTGTGTGTGTGTGTGTGTGTGTGTGTGTGTGTGTGTGTGTGTGTGTGTGTGTGTGTGTGTGTGTGTGTGTGTGTGTGTGTGTGTGTGTGTGTGTGTGTGTGTGTGTGTGTGTGTGTGTGTGTGTGTGTGTGTGTGTGTGTGTGTGTGTGTGTGTGTGTGTGTGTGTGTGTGTGTGTGTGTGTGTGTGTGTGTGTGTGTGTGTGTGTGTGTGTGTGTGTGTGTGTGTGTGTGTGTGTGTGTGTGTGTGTGTGTGTGTGTGTGTGTGTGTGTGTGTGTGTGTGTGTGTGTGTGTGTGTGTGTGTGTGTGTGTGTGTGTGTGTGTGTGTGTGTGTGTGTGTGTGTGTGTGTGTGTGTGTGTGTGTGTGTGTGTGTGTGTGTGTGTGTGTGTGTGTGTGTGTGTGTGTGTGTGTGTGTGTGTGTGTGTGTGTGTGTGTGTGTGTGTGTGTGTGTGTGTGTGTGTGTGTGTGTGTGTGTGTGTGTGTGTGTGTGTGTGTGTGTGTGTGTGTGTGTGTGTGTGTGTGTGTGTGTGTGTGTGTGTGTGTGTGTGTGTGTGTGTGTGTGTGTGTGTGTGTGTGTGTGTGTGTGTGTGTGTGTGTGTGTGTGTGTGTGTGTGTGTGTGTGTGTGTGTGTGTGTGTGTGTGTGTGTGTGTGTGTGTGTGTGTGTGTGTGTGTGTGTGTGTGTGTGTGTGTGTGTGTGTGTGTGTGTGTGTGTGTGTGTGTGTGTGTGTGTGTGTGTGTGTGTGTGTGTGTGTGTGTGTGTGTGTGTGTGTGTGTGTGTGTGTGTGTGTGTGTGTGTGTGTGTGTGTGTGTGTGTGTGTGTGTGTGTGTGTGTGTGTGTGTGTGTGTGTGTGTGTGTGTGTGTGTGTGTGTGTGTGTGTGTGTGTGTGTGTGTGTGTGTGTGTGTGTGTGTGTGTGTGTGTGTGTGTGTGTGTGTGTGTGTGTGTGTGTGTGTGTGTGTGTGTGTGTGTGTGTGTGTGTGTGTGTGTGTGTGTGTGTGTGTGTGTGTGTGTGTGTGTGTGTGTGTGTGTGTGTGTGTGTGTGTGTGTGTGTGTGTGTGTGTGTGTGTGTGTGTGTGTGTGTGTGTGTGTGTGTGTGTGTGTGTGTGTGTGTGTGTGTGTGTGTGTGTGTGTGTGTGTGTGTGTGTGTGTGTGTGTGTGTGTGTGTGTGTGTGTGTGTGTGTGTGTGTGTGTGCGCGTGCGCAGCCCGAGGAGCTGCGGGACGTCATTGAGAAAGCTCGTGAGATGGAGCAGAGCTGCGGTCACCTGTTCGACGCCATCATCGTCAACACGGACCAGGACAAGGCTTACACTGAGCTGCTGAGACTCATCAACAAACTGGACACTGAACCCCAGTGGGTGCCCTGCTCCTGGCTGCGCTGAACACACACACACACACACTGTTGCACACCATTCATAGACTAGACATACAGAGCCCACACTCGAGTGTTTTTTTACTCCCGTGCTGCTGTGGTGAGAGTCACAACATAGTTTTAAAGCCACCGTTGGGGAAAATAAATGAGTTTTATGAGAAAACAGGTTTAAATATAACAAAGATTAATTGATAATAATCATAATAATACAAGATGAAGTTGTAATTTCATTATAAAGTGTAATTTTACTCTCCAAATTACAACTTTATACCGGTAATTTTAGGATTTTTATTACAACAGGTTTTATTAAATTCTCAAAATCTTGTAAAATTACAACTTAATCTCATAATATTACAATTTTGTGCTGAAGATGATGATTTTCCCGTGAAATTACAACTTTATCGTTGAATTAAACGTCTCATAATCTGGAAAAATATGAGAGATCACTGCAAAATGATCATTCTTTTCTGATTTTACTATTTATAGGTATCATAGTTTAGAGAATTTATTTGCAGAAAATCCATTTTAAAACAACATAATACTAATGTTTACACTTAAGAAGAGTTCAGAAATCAATATTTGGTGCAATAAGCCTTATTATTTAGTCCTTGGGTGACTTTATTCCACTCCTGGTTCAATTCAATTCAACAGAAATGGCTGGAATACATGTAGAGATGCTGATTTCAGGTCTCTTATTTTTTTGGATCTTCAGCTTTCTCAGAATTCCTTTATTTTCCTAACAGGGGCTTTAACAGCTGGTGGCATCGATAATGATAAATAGATAATAAATAGCATAGATCGGACTGTCATGAAAAGCAGGAAGTCCTCAATCGTGACTGTGGGCGGAGCCTCGCTGATCCATGACGTGACATTCACACGATTTCTGTCATCATCACGATTCCTGATGAGACCAAAACATGGACCTGAAATATACTGAGATTTCTTTTTCTCTCTTTTTTTTTTTGTTTTTACGTTGTGCATCGTTTGACTTAATCCTGTGATCATTTCAACCGTTACGATTAAAAACCTATTTAAATTATGACCGTAAACTGATTTTTTTTTTTTTTTTTTTAGTTCTTGCAGTGCAAAAAAAAAAATCAATGTACACATTTGATTTTTGAATTCTGAATTCATTTTGAATTCTGAATTCATTTTGAATTCAACCTGCTTGTTTTTTATATATATACATACATACATACATATATATGATTTATGCTGTGGCCTCTTCTAAGGAGCAAATGTGAAAATCACTGTGCTGAGATCTCTTTAACACACACACACTGCATCTATCGCTGTAATTAACACACACACACGCTGCACATAGATACACTACAGCCGTGCATCAGCCTCTTTATTGGGGAGAATTCAGCGATTAATGAGCTGAATCTGCAGCCGTGCACCTTTCTGGTTGCTCCGCCTCTTAAAATCCACACTATTGCAATAGAAGACTGCTCCATTTACTGCCTGTTTCCTGTCTGATCACATTTTAGTAGAAAATGACCTCTGAGCCTCCGAACCCTGAAGGGTGAGCGGCTAAAGAAAGAAAAAAAAAAACATGGAAGTTGTAGTTTTTAGCTGCGTTCCTCATCGGCACGTGATGCTGAGTTTATTATATATTTAGTGTGAGTGCGTGTGTGTGTGTGTGTGTGTGTGAGTGTGTGTGTGTGAGTGGATAAGTGTGTGTGTGTGTGCCTGTCTTTGAAGACAGCGAAGTATTATTACGACCTGAAGTAGACCTGACACCATATCACTGTTATCACTGTGTTAGAGCATTTATATATTTGTAATATTGAGGAAAAAAAAATAGATTTATGAAGTCCAGAATGCACCAATAGGATCGCAGGTTTCCACCTCCCTTGCCTCCCTGCCATTGGTCCAGGAGGAAGATGGGGGGCGGGGCTAAGTGGAATTAACTGTATTTGAATGTAAAGTTAATTGATACCACTTCCTGTTTATCTGACATCACTTCTTCCTGAGAAAATCTGTTTTTTTTGTATGAATATTCACGATGAATAAATAAATAGATTGATAGAAAATTACTTGTGTTTCTATCTTTGTTTTTATTACAATAAAATTCCTGAAAATCTTCCACAATAAATGTTTTAGTTCAGCTTGAAGATTAATTTGTCTTTTTTTATTAAATGTATGATAAAGTCTACAACCATTTTGTGATTAAAGCTTTCCTAAAAATGTGTATTCAAGCCAACCTGACTCAATCCTGTATTAATTTTTAGATATAAAAATATTTAAACATTATACAACTGTTTAAAAATTCTAAAATGAGGGGAATGCTCCTTTTAAAGAGGTCAAAACCAACAGGAGACAATAACAGCTTTTAAATTATTCTCTTAAACCTTCATTTATTGTTGTTTTAGTTGCCAACATCTAATAAACCTTTGGCTTTATTGGCAAATCATAGTAGTAAAAGCAGAGCTGTAATTCATTAATAAGATCTTCCAGTTCCAGCACTTCGGTTTTAAAAACTTTATTTAAAACCAACCAATAAACATACATTAAGCTCTATACTTTGTGCATTTTATTTGAATGTTTTTTAAGGACTATTATCAGCACTTGTAATTAGTCTTGTGACTTTAATGCTGTGTCAATGTATGTTTTTTTAAATATGAAGGATTACCTAATTTATTTTTGTTACTAGCATTTATATCACTATGAAAAACTCTTATTATCACTAGAACTATCTTTATTATAGGCCTCTATTATAACTTTATTTAAAAGGAAGTTCATTCTACTAGTATTTGTAGTAGAATTAGCTTGATATGACTCTTTATATATATATATATTATATTTTTTCCTCTTGTCAGACATGGGTTTATACATAGAAAAGTCATATTGGGGTAAGTGGGTGTTGAGTAGGTGCTGATATCCTGTCTGTGTTGATAGTTTTGTTTAATTTGAAGGGCTTTTATTTCCTGCTTTAAAGACTTGGGAACTCTTTAAATAACAAGGAATTGCAGGTATTTAATTATGGAGTGTGAGTGAAGTGGGAGCCCTTTAAAATGTATGTTTACATGTGTCCACATCAAATGGTCTCAGTGGGCTGTAGTAACACCAGGAGGCCACAGGCTGGCGCTGTGATCCAGGTTATTGAAGCCATGTGTCCTCTGCTGCCATGAGGCTCAGCAGAGTTTCCCAGGATCACAGCAGCCAAACACCTTTAAACCTTCAGTTCATAGACATGTTGCTGGAAAGCTTTGCAGTGTTTTTTTTTATTCTGACAAATCAAAAGAACATTCAGAATGGAGTCTTCCAAGGAAAAAGGACCCACCCTCCAACCTTTACTCCTCCACATGCTCTGGAATCAGCATCAAAACACCTGACTTCACTTTGCCCTCAGATTCCTCTGTAAAAGTCAGTTTTATTGCACTGGGCCAGAGGAACATTCCCATTCTATGAAGCCAGACGCCTTCATAGAAAGTCCCAGACTTCATCATATAATACAGAGAAATATAAGTGGAAACTACAACCATGGGTGTATAATACAGCCTTTTCTATTACATCCATGACTACAACTTCATCATTCTTTTCTTTCTTCTTCTTCAGAACTTGTGTTTCTTGTCATCAGTTGCAGCTAGTTTGCATTTAGCCTTTGTGTCCTGCAGATCTGAGCTGATCTTTGGTTTCCTTTTCAACCTGTTTGAAGAGCGATCAGAGAGTGTTAAGGCAAAGCAAGATAGTTCACCCCAACACTCACCTGCATCGGTTTTTACTCTAATACTTTAAATATCTAAAAAATAGTAATGACAAGGATGTAGTTCTAAGGTCACTCTTGTAGTTTGGTTCTTTATTTATCAGTGAAACGTTCTGAATCATGTTTTCATAGCAGTTTGATAAAATAAATGGTTCCAGAAACATACATTTTAGGTTAATGGCTTAAGGTGTTTTACAGGAAAATAAACTACATAGGCTAACTTCTTATTTATATTTAATGTACACCTAGCCTAACTAGCCTTTATAATGTCTGATTGATATATTGCAAAATAGCCTAGTTGCAAAACTAAAGAAAGATAATGAATATGACATTCATTCAATCAATCTTTATTAATCACAGTGAAATGCGCACGTCATTTTATTGAATTGTACATTATAATCAGCAAAGCAATAATAGGTAAGAATAAAAAAGATAAATAACTAAAACATTAGAAACAAATAATGACATTACTAGAGTGATACTTTCTCTTGTATAATACAATATAATATAATATAATCCATTATCTAGGGTCCTGGTGGTCTGCTGGAGCCTATATTATATTATATTATGATATTCTATGGTTTGATAAATTATTTTTTGTGTTCTAAAGAATCTAAGTTCTAAAGTCAATGCAAACATTAAGAAAAATACTTTATAAGACGATGCATCCATTCAATAGGGCGATAACTATCTTGTTCCGTTTACTCTTTGGCTGCTCGATTCTGTCTGGCGGTGACGTCAGCCTCAGTGAACTCGCTTCCAAATTACAGGACTCTAATTGGTCGATTTATTTTAAAGAGGCGGGGCTATTGTTTCTCGTAGTAGCTGATTGGTCGTTACGCCTGTCAATCGCCCCGCTCTCTCTCCATTCTCCCCCCGCCCCCCTCGCCTCTGCTCTCACAGGCAGGTTTGATGTAGAGACGGAGCGGAGGTAAAACATCATGGAGATGTAGAAAACAACGGAAACTAACATTTTAACTCTTTTCTTCTTTTTTTTAAGAAAAAAAAATCTTCTACTTTGTTCACTTTTCCCTTTTTTTCACGGCGGTTTCGCTGCTTTACGGTCCGAGTCGTTGTATCCTTGGCAACGTGAACAACTGTCCTGCGAAGTTTGGTGGATCAAGTGTTGTTTTTTTTTTTTTAACCTTCAGCCGGGAAACAAACTGGATATTTAGCCGCTTTTTTGGAAGTTTCTCGAACTTTGTGTTAATTTTAAACTTCTTTTTTTTAATTTTTGGACTTTTTTAAAAATTTTAAACCCGCTGTTTGATGTAGCGGCGCAGCGCGAGACAATAGTGCGCGAGAAAGAAAGAGGGCTCGTGCGGGGGGATCGATGCCTCGCGGGGGCTTTGTTCTGTCCGGTGTGGAGACCTACCGCGAGCCTGCTGCGGATATCGATTGATTGATTGATTGATTTATTGATTGATTGATTGGAAGCAGCCATGGATGTGACTCTATCCGAGTTGCTGGCTTCTTTCATGGAGTCTCCACTTGTGGTCTGGGTGAGTTGGAGCTATTTTTTCTGTCTAAATTTACATATATTTGAATAATAAAATAATAAAAACACATGATTATCACCACTTATGTTTCATTCTATAACAACTTTATCTTTTGCAACATTACACGTGTTTTAAGATGCATATAAAACACTTTACTATAATAATAATTGCTGTTTGAAGTGTTATTCTACATAAAAAAGTTGAATTATCTTGTTAAAATCATTGAATTTCCCCCCTCATTAACAATATAATCTCTGTATATGTGAATATGTATATTTATCTGCTGGACATCAGAAGTTTATACTGTGTTTGTGAGGCTTTTTGATTTATATACATTGAATATTGGCTCCAAACTATCTGTGACGTCACAAATATCTTTAAAATTTGATTTTCAGCCCTTGTGAACACAACCTTTTGTAGTGTCAATCTCTGCACCTGCATCATTCTGCACAGAGAAGAAGGAAAAAACACATTTTTCCGTTCATTAACTTTAATGTAATTCAGTGTCACACCCGAGTGACAATGGACAAGTTCTGCCTCATATTGACTGATCCTCTGATGGTGTTTGTGGGACTTTCCACCTTTTATTTTCACTCCCAACTGCTTCATTGAATACATCTGATCAAAAATGCATCAACTAAAATGCACAATGATTAAATATATCTGTCTCTGAATCTGCTTGATCTAATTATTCTTGCAGAAAACCCTAATCTGAAGGTTTAATGCACCTGTATCTCACTGTGGTCTGTAGTGTGTGTGTGTGTGTGTGTGTGTGTGTGTGTGTGTTTAAATCCCTAATACACATTGTTGTAGATAACAGTGTTTGTGGTGTGTGTGTGTTTTGAAGTTCCCAGACACCCAGCCAGTGGAGCCCTCAATAGCTTGTCAACTCTGTTTTTGGCACTTCCTGTTTCCCCCTGTGACATCACTTCCTGTTGACCTGACCGGTCAGCCACCTGTTTTTCCCGTCTTTGTTGGGTCACAGACAAACACGAATTAACAGAAAGGCCACAAAGGGGTCAACTTTCACCTATTTTCACTCTTTTTTCCCTCCCCTTTTTTGTCGTTCGGGTATGGCACTTGCCATAATTTTTATTTATTGTTAATAAATAAATAATAAATTAAATAAAACAAAAATATAAAAAAATTTAACTGCAATTTTAGATTTTTTTTATTTGCTCTGTTGATTCTGAAACTTCTTTAAATAATAAATTAAATTGTAAAAAAAATATTATAAAAATTTGTAATATTCCAGTTATCTTTGCTCTGTAACAAAATGAATAATAAATTAAATAAAAAATATATATTAAATGTTTTTTATAGAACTTTTCATACATCAAAATGAAATATGCTTCATACAATAAAATAAATATAATAATAGCCCCATCCACACATTGATTTGTGAGTAGGTCAATCTGTCGGCTACTATTATGCATTGATAGTCTATAACTTCTTCATTTTACACTCAAATTTCTGCGTTAAAATTGCCATTTTTCTAACTTTTCTAACCCCAAACCCCCTATAGAAGGGTGTCTTCCTCGCCACCTCTTGCCTTGAAACGACGCCACTTCTCGGGGGGGGTTCGAGAGATCACAAAGGTCTCCAGTACGGCCGGATCTGATCCCTGGACTGGACCCTGGGATATGTCGGCGGGGGAAATAATGAAAGAGCGGCGCTCGCCTTCAGCGAAAGGCCTTAATCCTGCAGTGGAGCTGCTCGGTGGCCAGCAGCAGATCAGCCTGTGGTCGCACTGGGCAGCTTCCAGCTGTGAGACTGTGAGAGTTTGAGCAGGGCGTTTCTAAAAAAGAGAGCAAAAGCCTCCCTGAATTAATCTAAAGTGCTGCTTGTATATATATATATATATATTTCTAATGCCAGTATATGTCTCTCTAATGCCGTACAGAGTCGCAGTTAAGGCGTCTAAATCTGCGGTTCCTCTGGATACTACGAAAGCTCACATATCTCTGGAAATACACACTATTTTCCTCCCCGGTTGAAATATGTTGCAGGATGGTTTTAAAACTTTAACCTGTTAGAATCCAAATCCGGCTGCATTGAGTTTTATTGATAAATCTCAGCTCCGACACTAAATAAAGTGTTTTATCTGTAGTAAAACACAATGTTACTGTCACAGCATCAATATATATCATCAATATCCACATTATTGAGCTGTCTTCAGTGTAATTTCTATGATTTTTATGGACAAATAATCAACAATTTAGCTTATTTCAAGTTTTATATCCACGATTTAGGTTATTTTTTCCAATATTCTAACTATATTTGCTCTATAACAGCAACATAAATAGGTCCTGACTCTTCTGTAGTCACCTCATATGTTGTAGATGTAGAGATATTCCATATCTATTATCATTAATGGTTGGAAAACTAAGGGAAAAAAAAGAGGCCTGGGGCCTCCGTGGTTAATGATTTAGTCACATTAAGTGTTTAAAACCCTCAAAAATGAGAGAATTAGCAGAAGAAGCAGATTCCTTAAGACGTAATTGTCTTTAATATGCCTGGCTGGGTCCATTTAATTTGTCTCCCGTTGTGTTTTTTTTTTTTTTACGTCTGTAATTATGTGTTTTTGTGCCCGTCGAGGCCAAGCCGCCCTTGAAAAACAGATCCCGGTTAAAAAAAAAATCTATATTTACTTGTATCACTTGTAGATCTCACACGTTTTTTCTTTTTGGTAACATGAGGTCAGATTTCTGCGGCTCCGGTCGGAATTTACTGACAAAGACGCCGTATTTAACGTGGATCTGTCACATCTGGCTGACGCCCGGAGCCGCTTATTAGCTGAGTCAGTATCCGACACAATCTGGTTTGAATTTTCCGGTAGAAGCTTCACTTTAATTCAACCGTTCAACCCCCTCCGGCTGACGACATCTTTCTGACGATGAGCGGTATTTAGAAAAAAAACCCTACTATTTAGCGGTTTTCTGCCTCTGACCCGTAAACGACTAGAAAACATCACCGCTTAAAAATGTAGGATCTCAGTGTGATGAAGTGTTTTATCCCTTTTTCTTTCTGTCTCCAGGTCCGGACGTTGGGTCCGTTGGGTTCAGTGGACAACGCGGGCTCAGACGAGCGGGTCAGCATGTTCATGGAGCTGGTGGAGGGCGTCTTCCTGCACAAAATCATGACACACATGTAGGTGAACGCGCTTTTACTTTGAAAATCAGTCTGCGTGTGTTAGCGCGTCCCGGACGGATGCGCGAGCAGTAAGTAAATGAGTTAATCTAGTGTTTCCTGTGCAGAACTGTGATGGGGCCACCACATCCTGACGGTTAAAGGTTTCAGGTCGTAGATGTCAGAGCAGCAGCATCTACTACAGAGATTAAGATTTACACAAGAGTGGGACTTTTACATTTAACTGGAAGATTAACAGCAAAGCAGCACTAGATCTATATAATCAGAATAAGAAAAAGTTGATTTATTTCAGTTCCATTCAGAAGTTTGGGGGTCACACTTTGATTTAACCCTCTGATGCAATGAACAAACACTGGAGTGATACTGTAGTCGCAGGAAATGGGCCTCTATACATTTATGTAGGTATTGATTGCAGCTAGAATAGTCATTTAGCATATTAGTAATGTATAGAGTGTATTTATGATTAGTTTAAAGTTATTTTAATTGAAAAAAAACAGTGATTTTCTTTCAAAAATAAGGAAATTTGTAAGTGAAGTTCCAGAACAGCTGATCTGAATTAGTTCAATCAACTCTGAGTTTGTTTAACTTGCATGTGCACAAAAAGCCATCATCAATGGAGCACCGATACCATGAGTAACCATGGCAACAGACATGACTGCAGAAAAAGATGAAGTTGATATTAATGCAGCTGAAAATGTCCCAAAGAGAAGCTGGAACCAGTTTTCTTCTTTAAAATTGACTCAAATTAATGAATCAATCATTAAAATAGTTGGTAGTTAATCTGTTAGTTGGGAACTAATCGATTAATTGCCTTTTTTTCCTTTGAATTTGGTCAAATATGGGAAGATGTGAGATTAAAAAGTAAAGAAATATGAGAAAATCATCTTGTTTCCTTAAAATAATTTACATTGACCAAAATACTTTAGAAAAACAATAGAATTAGATAAAAAGTTCATGTCAAAAAACAAAAAGTTGAGCTAAAAAGTCTTATTTTATGAGATAAAAAAGTAAAAACCATGATAAAGAGAAGCTGGAACCAGAGAATTTGGACGTTTTCTTCTTTAAAATTGACTCAAATTAATTAATCAATCATTAAAATAGTTGGTGGTTAATCTGTTAGTTGGCAGCTAATCGATTAATAACCAGAGAAGAGAGAATTCTGGACATTTTCTCTTAAAAATGACTCTAATCGATTATTAAAACAGTTGTTGATTCACCAATTGAAGCCGATGAGCCTTTAAATCTATGACTACCACGTTTATATATACTTTCATACATATATCTAATCTTTGTTTATGGTAGCAGCTATAACACCCATTAAAATGCTATGCTATGCTATCGATTAATCGTTGCAGCTCTATCTGTGGAATGTGAATCCGGCCCCACGCGGAGCTCCCTCTGTCCCCGATCGCAGCACATGTTCATATGTTAGTTATTGTCTGCAGAAACAATGATTACCCCGCTATTGTTCTCCGCTCTCTGGCTGCAGGCTGGGGGGTGATTAGGACCCGGTTTGGGGGGGTTTATGAGAAAGTGGGTTAGAGAGGAGGGAAGAGCTGTGAGGGATATGAAATGAAAAGCACTCAGAGACAGTTGGTGCAGCGGTCAGTCAGAGGAGCGGTCAGCTGTTAAATGAGCCGGGCACTAAAGCCCTTGTTGTCTCCGGACGTTCACACTCAGAGGGAAATTAAATGTTTGTGTTAAAAATGAATAAAGGAGGAAGGTTTTTTGCAGAAACTCTTCTTTTTCCTGCTCAAAACTACCAAATATTCAATCACTTTCAGGATTTTAACCCTTTAAATACGAGTTTGTCTATAATTTTTTGCAGAAAAAACACAAAAAACAAGTATTTTCCATATAATAAATGGTAGGAGGATGGGTTTTTGTTAGTGTTTGGGCTCTGGAGGCTTCCATTGACTTCCATTATAACTTGGATCTATATAAACGTCCTAAAATTTTGCAGAAACTCTTCTTTTTAGTTGAAAATCGTCATACATCAATATTTTTTCTCTCCTTTTTTTTCTATAAATCTCTTAATTAACTTCTTTCCTGCTCAAAACTACCAAATATTCAATCACTTTTAGGATTTTAACCCTTTAAATTCAAGCTTATCAATCATTTTTTGCAGAAAAAAGCACAAAATCAAGTATTTTCCATATAATAAATGGTAGGAAGATGAGTTTTTGGAGCCTTGGATATAGTATTTCATTCCATTGACTTCCATTATAACCACATTACAGTATAAAACCATGAATTCTGCAATGTCAGACCCATTTTTGACCCATTTTACGCTGATGCATGAAATTCATCCATTATTTGTTATATTAAAGAGCAACATGACGACTCAGAGGAACAAAGAGGTGTTTGGAACTATATAAATGATTGAATATTCTGTAGTTTTGAGAAGAAAAGAAGTTGTTTAAGGGATTAATGGTAGAAAAAAGCAGAAAAATATATTGATGCATGATGATTTTACAGCAGATTTTGTGTTTAGAGCAGACATTAATAGTAGATATTCTTACATAGAGAGTAATTGGTGTCTATAGAAACAGATACAGACCTTTTTAAAGCACATCTAAATGAATAAATGGTTTATTTCCACTATAATTCCATCTGAAAGATGCACGTTTTATCCATTTCATTTGGTTTTATTGTAGATTTGCTTAGTTTTTCTTGCTGTTGGTTGTTTTTAAAGTGGTTTATAAATAAAGTTGGGTTTAATTCACTGTAAGAAAGATCTGATGGGTGACCTGGGACTAAAATAAACTCATGAAACGAGGGTTCTTGTCTAATTTGTCTCCTCAAAGTGAGACGATTTGCATAATTGGATATTTAGGTTTGCATAATTAGATATATAGAATAGAATAGAAAGCCTTTATTCTTATTATACACAGTATAATGCAATTTAGTGGCAGCTCAACAAAAAACAATAGAATATAGTCCCACATATTTTTCCAGTCATGGAAAACATGGAAAAATGAGAAAAAAGATCAAATGTCCTGGAAATTATTAAATTATTCTGGAAAAATATGACTTATGACATGTTCATTTGAGCATAAATTGACTTTTTATTCTCATTATCCTGGACCGTAGATGTTAATAAATTAAAAGTATTGCATAATAAGGCACACATCAAAGGGGAATTTATTAGTATATGACATGATAATGTCATATATTGGATATTAGGACAATTGGATATTTCTTATTCTAAAGTACAGGAATAATACTAACTCCATATATGCAGATATTAAAAAATACAGTAGAATCTATATTTATGAAGCATTAATAGGTTTAATATGACATTATTATAGAAGGTCTTCACCCATAAATGATGGATTTAGGCCATAAATCTACTTTAACGTGTCTAAAATCCATTCACCGCAGTAGTTTCCATAGAGGACCTGGCATCAAAGTGACGTCATGGTGGTCTGTAGTGGGTCAGCCGGACCACGTTGTCCCCCCTCCTGTTCATATGCAGATCAGGCCGACATGTGGACCTGAACGTAAATCCTTCTCTGGCACAATAGTTTTCTCCGTGTGTGTGTGTAATGATCTTTGTCTTAAATGGCCACTAATAACGTCAGTCTGAGTGCTTCTTTGGTGTGTTTGCTTGTCTCCATAGCGACCCCAGCCCCACCAATCAGAGGCTGAACAAGAACGTGAACAATGATATGGCGCTTCGCCTCCACAACCTGACGGTTCTCACCAGACACATCAGGACGTACTATCAGGTACACACACACACACACACACACACACACACACACACACACACACACACACACACACACACACACACACAGACTACAGCGACATTCATGGGTCAAATAAGCATGAACTAATCAATTAGAGCTGCAATTAACAACTATTCTAAGAGGTGATTAATCTATTAATTACTGAAATGATTAACTGATTAGTCCATCAGTTTAATATTAGAGAAGACTAAAGAAACCAGGAAATAATCAGAGAATTTAGACGTTTTCTAATTAAAATTGACTCAAATCGATTGATCGATTTATCAAAATAGTCGATAATTAATGTAATAGCTGGTAACTAATCAACTAGTTTCTGGGTTGTTGATAAAATATTTTATTCTAGACACTCAACAAATGATCGCTGATTGTTTATTAATCTATTGATTATTTAAAGAAATAATTGATTAGTTGTGGTGTGAAATGTACTGTAATACTATTATAGAAGATTAAAGAAACCAATTAAATCAATTAAAAAAATAGCTTTGCCTGGTGGAGGAGGTTAAGTGTGTGTGTCTTGTAGCCATCATTATTGTCATGTGTGTATCTTCTGATCACGTCGTGAACAGGCCCTGCAGGCAAAAACACACACACACACACACATTCCTGAACCAAACGTGTGTGTGTGTGTGTGTGTGTGTGTGTTATAACCATTAATCTGCAGTGATCGATACGACCAGGAAGTAACAGAGAGCCCTTCAGTTCACTCTCATCATCATGTGACGCTACAAACGGCACATTCACCAACTGAGAGGTAATGAGATTTATTCAGCGACTTCCTCCCAGCGACTTATCAGAAACGATGTTTTCTGCTGCCTTTGATGCTTCGGTGAAAGCAGGAAGACGATAAGTCAGCATTCAGATGTTGAAGCTTCATACATGACTGATTCCTGTTTAAACCACACACTCAGGCCCATGTGTTTAACTGGCTCTTATTCTTTTTTAAAAAAAATAGGCAAATTGTTAAATTTATTATGTGTGTTTGGGGTTTTTGGGGTCTTTTTATTGGTTTTACATCACTCTAAAGCACCATTTCTGTACTATATATATATATATATATATATATATATATATATATTCAAAGTCCCCATAATAAATAATTCCTCCCATAAGAAGCATTTGTATGTAGGGCTGAAACTGCCAGAATTAAAATGATTTAATTTCCAATTGATAAATTTATTTCTTGCTATTTTTTCCTTTGCATGTGAATTTATTTAATTAAATTTATTTTCTATTTATTGTATTAATGTGGAAGTGCAAAAGAAAATGCAGAAATTAATACATTTGGGGAAATAAATTGTGGAATAATACATAAATAAACACAATAAAAAATTATGTTAATAAATAGAAAATCCTAGGTGCAAATAGAATATGATACACAGATAAATAAATCCATTTAATTCATTAATTTAATAAAAATTAATGTATTAATTAATACAAAAAATTCAAAAAATAGGGCCTTTAGGTGCAAATAGAATATGATACACGGATAAATAAATCAATTTAATTCATTAATTTAATTAAAGATTTAATGTATCAATTAATTTTAAAAAATCCAAAAAATGGGACATTTAGGTGCAAATAGAATATGATACATAGATAAATAAATTTAATTCATTAATTAAATAAAAAAATAATGTATTAATTAATAAAAAAAAGAAAAATCAAGAAAATGGGGCATTTAGGTGCAAATACAATAGGATACACAGATAAATAAATAAATTTAATTCATTCATTTAATAAAAAAAATTATGTATTAATT
The DNA here is from genome assembly GCA_030544235.1 of Lepturacanthus savala. NCBI lineage: Eukaryota > Metazoa > Chordata > Actinopteri > Scombriformes > Trichiuridae > Lepturacanthus > Lepturacanthus savala. The sequence continues at coordinate 3,501,237 of CM060469.1, forward strand.
AATAAAAAATAGAAAATCCCAAAAATGGGGCATTTAGGTGCAAATAGAATATGATACACAGATAAATAAATCAATTTAATTCATTAATTAAATGGAAAATGTAATAAATATTCACCAGCATATTTATCCATGTTCTGATTTAATTAATTTAATTATTTTTAATTATAGCAGTTTTATTCCTCCATAATTTTGTCCACTTTCTTTTATAAAACATCTAAAAGTTCAAATCTTATCAGATGAGGTTCCCTCAAATGTTCTAATAACAACAGTAAGTGTTTGATATATTTGTTTATTGGTGCATATGATACATCTACATATACTTTTTAATTTCAAATTAATAAAATTCCTCATACAAGACAACAAAATAGGAACAAGAAATGCAAAGATTCTAATATTCTGACATTAAACCGTTCATAAAATTAAAACTAGGACCCAGAAAAGTTCAAATCTGTTGAATTAGTACTAATATTTTAAAATATCTGAAGAAATATATCCAGAAAACATAATTTCAACCTCTGAGACATATTCCAAACCAGGAATCACCCACATGATCTTATGCTACAAAGGTCACTCCCTCCTCTTTATTTTATTTTTACATGGAGAAGTAATTCAATAAGGTTCATGTGAAGCAGCAGGATGGTCCAATAACTCGTAAAATACAAATTCAACTAAAACTTAAGTTTCCATTTATGCTTTAAACCCAGAAAACTAGTTTTACTGTGGAAGTCATTACACAGAAAGTTATTACCGTGTAGAAGATTTGCTCTTTTGCTCAAACTGACTGAAACATACTGAGCATGAATAAGGAAAAGCAGATCTGGATGCGTCGGCAGTGGCTTTAACTTCTTTTTTTTCCCCCGCACACGCTACAACAACATGTTATTAGACTGTGAATCCAAGCTGAACACAGCCTCTCTTCATAGAGGGTTTCCATGGCCTAACAAAGGCTTTTTAGAATATTCTCACGTTCCATTCGCTTCCTTAAACCATCCTTCAAATTCAGGAGGTGAAAGGTCACTTCCAGTGTAACGGGAAGGTTATCACCATAGAAGGAAAAGGGTTTTAACCTGTTAGAATACAATAAAACCTGATATAGCATTGAGTTTTATTCATAAATTACAGTAGAAAACACTTTTATCTGTAGTAAAACCCAATGTTACTGTTACAGCATCAGTAGATATTTAATTAATTTGAGCTGTTTGTTTGAACTTTGAACTCTTCTCTTAATAATCACTCAATAATAATCAAACTCATCAATTATTTTCCTGATTTTGGTTCAGTTTCAGTTTTAAATGAAGCATTTTTATCTGTAATAAAACATAATTTAACAATTTTTTTTGTAATATTCTGACTATATTTAATTGGCTCCTTTTATAATAATGATCCTCAGTGTGATTTCTATAATTTTATAGACAAATAATTGATATTTGAACTCTTATCTTATTAATAATTATACTTTACATTGCAGATAATGTAGGTTATTTCACTTTTTTAACGATTTGAGTCAATTCGTTCTTGTTTTAAGTTCTAAAACAAGTAGTAAAACACAATGTTAGATCATTTTTTTCAATATTCTAACTATATTTTCTCTATAACAGCAACGTAAATAGATTCTGACTCTTCTGTAGTCACCTCACATGTTGTAGATTGTAGGTTTAAGTCCAATAACCTTTGTTGTTGTAGAGATATTCCACTTATTATTATCCATTTATTATTATTTATAGCAGGAAAACTGATAAATAGACCTGGGGATTAAGTGGTTAACATATGTCCTCTATTTTCATGTGCATGAGTTGTTTTAAATCCATGTTATTCCATATTTATTATCATTTATAGCAGGGAAACTGGTAGATTTTATTCTTTTTTAACAATGGCCTGGCTGTGTACTCACACTTTCCATAACTGGAAAACACGCCATGTCAATTAGGCTGCAACACACGTGTGTGTGTGCTATGTTTTAGTTTCTGCACGTGTGCACGGATCCTGAACGCGAACCTCTCTCTCTGCCATAATTAGAAGCATAAATCCCATGTGCATTAACACAAATTAGAGTAAATCAGCAACAATAAGCTCAGGTGTAGTTGATTTGACCTGCTGACACACACCCAGAGACCTGACCTCTGCTGCTCGTTTGCATATAGTTGTTGATTCTTAATCAGATATGAGTGTGTGTCACACACACCTGTGTTTTCAGGTGTGTCACACACACTCCTGCATAATGTTCATTTCCAGTTTAGCTCCATTCAGCTTCATTCACACCGTGAAACTGCCAGAGTTAAAAGTAAATAAATTACTTTATTTAATTTCCAATTGATAAATTCATACTATTTTTCCTTTGTGAATTTATTTAATTATTTTTTTTCTATTTATTATATTATATTAATGTAGAAAGGAATTAATACATTTGGGGAAATAAATTGGGGAAGAAATAATAAATAAATAAATAAACACGATTAAAAATAATGTATTAATAAATAAAAAAAAAAAGAAAATTCCAAAAATGGGACATTTAGGTGCAAATAGAATGTGATACACAGATAAATAAATTAATTTAATTAGTTAATTAAATAAAAAATAATGTATTAATTGATAAAAAAAAAGAAAATTCAAAAAATAGGGTATTTTGGTGCAAATATAATGTGATACAAAGATAAATAAATCAATTTAATTAATTAAATTAAAAAATAATATATTAATTAATAAAAAAAACAAGAAAGTTCAAAAAATGGGGCGTTTAGGTGCAAATATAATATGATACACAGATAAATAAATTAATTTACTTCATTAATTAAATAGAAATTAATGTATTAATTAATAATAAAAAAAGAAAATTAAAAAAAATGGGGCATTTAGGTGCAAATAGAATGTTACACAGATAAATAAATTAATTTAATTTGATAATTAAATAAAAAATTAATATATTAATTAATAAAAAAAAGAAAATTAAAAAAATTAGGCAGTTAGGTGCAAATAGAATATGATACACAGATAAATAAATCAATTTAATTCATTAATTAAATAAAAAATAATGTATTAATTAATACAAAAAAAAGAAAATTCAAAAAATGGGGCATTTAGGTGCAAATATATATATGATACACAGATAAATAAATTTAATTCATTAATTAAATGGAAAATGTAATAAATATGAGGATTTACCAGCATTTTCATTCATGTTCTGATTTAATTAATTTAATTTTAATTACGGCAGTTTCAATCCTCCATAATTTTGTCCACTTTCTTTCATAAAACATATAAAAATTCCCTAAAATGTTCTAATAACAACAGTAAGTGTTTGGTATATTTGTATATCCGTGTTCTCTCTGTGCGCTTTAAAGTCTGAAATGAAAAATGTCTTTTTAATCCTTTCAGATTCGTCTATGATCGTATAAAAACAAACTTTCTTTGTATTTTTATATCAAAATTGAATCAAACTTCAATCCGATTTCCTCTCGGTGAAACAGTTTTCACGTGACAGTCGTCCTCTTGCCAGGAGACGATCCTCCATAATAAAATAGGAACTTTAGTTCTAAATTAGATAGAAACAACAATAAGTTTTGATATAGTGAATATTTAACTCCCATGACTGATCAGCTGTTTCTGCTTCACTCATATTCCCTTTCCTCACTGTCATGAAATGACTATTACAGCTGCAGAACTTCAGAAAAATGCACTTTTTACATGCAACTAAAGTTTATTTTAATAGTTTTAACTCTTTACTTGCACATATCTGAAGTATCTGAAGTTGAGATGTGTTTTAGGCCACTATTTAATGTTAAATTAAATGAGATAAGGCTGATTTATTAGAATTAAATACAGATATTTTTCCATTTCCACCAGGAATCTAATTAATAGCTCGACTCTAAGGGGGTCTCTATCTAAAAGATAATTAAATAAATGATAAAATAATGTAATAAATATGTTTTTTTAATGAATTTGCTATTAAAATCATGGTAAAACCTAAAAATGTAAAGTCTGCAGATGAATCCTTCACTGCTGGCCTAACATAGAGGTATTACATGCATTTTATTTTAATTATAGCTGTATTTATTTGCTTTCGGATTAAGTTTCAGTATTTTTTTTGCAGTTTTCATGCATTATGATGTGGTGAATGAGTTTTATTTATAATTAAATATGGCGTATTTGAGAAACCCTGCATTGTTAATTGATTTTGTTGCTTTGTAATTATCAAAAATAGCCTTAATGAAAGAGAATATGGGCAATATGAAATGCTAAATTTAAATGAATAGTTAGCGTAGCTTCATAGCCTTGCCTATGCAATGCATTTATCAGATAATTAGCTTCGTAGTAGCTAAAAAATAGCATAATAACATATTGAAATTAACAGGTAAAGCCTGCTCCATTTCTTATATCCTGTTTATTGCAGCTAAGCAGAAATAGATAGAAACACACACAACCAGTGACATGAACTAGTAGGTAAACATGGTTATTTCCAACAATGCTAATAACGGTTTTGTTCAGAGCTGCATTATATCACCGGTAACACCTGTGTGTACCTACTGTTTCATGTCAATATGGCTGCCGTGAATAAAACAGATTTATTGAGGGGAATTCTGTGTGTTGGATCTAACAAAGAGGTGAAAAACAGCACAGTGTAAAATCTGTCAAATCTGCAGTTATTTACTGCACTATAAATAAATATTATAGTAGATTGATGCATATTTTACTGTATTATAATACACTTAATCACCCAATACTGTAAATACAACTGCAATAACAGTATTTAATAGATTTTTATTGTACAATTAATCACCTAATAGTGTAAATACAACTGAGATCACAGGATTTAGTCACTTTTCTGCACAGTAAAGATAATAATTACCATAACTTTTTACATATGATAATAACAAAGCCTGTTATTAATTTAAGCTGAATATGAGTGTTTATCATTCTTTAATGCTTCTCCTTGTTCTTCCTCGTGTCTGATGCTTTCATCCCAACGAGCGCCGATCGTTATCTGTTAAATAAATTTATTGGAGTCATGAGTGCGCGGCTTCTCTACCTTTTTTTTTTTTAATGCATCTCTGATTCAGACATAAAAAAATCATCTTAATTCAAATTGGCAGCGGGAGAAAAAACAGGATGTTTTCCCAGAATCCCGGAAAACAAAGAGCGACTCAAGCGAAGCGTTGATCTTGTCGAGCTCATGCAGGTCAGACACAATGAAAACCACATCTGCTGCTCACTCTGTGTGTGTGTGTGTGTGTGTGTGTGTGTGTGAGAGTGTGTGTGTGTTCTGTGAAGTGGGTCATTCTGGGCAGTATGGGGTTAATCTGTCCATGATGGTTAATCTCTAAACCGCGGTTAAATATTCTGGCCTCACACAAACACACACGTGTGCAGGCACACACACCTCATAGTACAACTGTAAGTCAATGAGGTATGAGCCTTAGAATGTGACTTATTTTAAGATCACACACACACACACACACACACACACACCCCACACACACTTATTCCCAGCTGTTCATACAGCACTAGGCGTTGGCTTTCTCCTAATTAGATGATGTCCCAGCAGACACTGAGGCTGGTCCAGTGAATCCTCAGTCTCCCCAGTGACAAAGCACTAACCCCCTGTGTGTGTGTGTGTGTGTAAGTGTGTGTGTGTGTGTGTGTGTGTGTGTGTGTGTCACCTCCCTTCTGTTGCCTCTCCATTGTGCAAAGAACAGTAACCTGATATCACAGGCTCTGAATAATTCTAAGCTCTTTGCACTCTTGCAGCTTTTTCCATCTAGCTCGTGCACCCAAGCAGCTTCTTAACGATTGTCTGATCAATTAATTAGTTTTTCAAAATAAAATTAATCAAAGCTAATTAGAACACCTTGAAAGTGAGGATTTACTTCTTTCCTTTAAATTCCTTTAATTTCCTTTATTAATAGTTCAGTCAAAACCCTAATAATATACCATTTTCTAAACGAATTAACATTAAAATAATAAATAATAATAATAAATGCTTTTAATTGATGGTTGTAATTGTGCAGCAGAGACTCATACATTTTTGGCGTAATAATATTCTATTCTCATTTATTATTAGTAAAATCAAAGGGAATTTTACTGATTTTATCAAAAAAAAAGACCAAATAGGAAAAAACACTCATTTAAATAAAAATATCCATAACTTAGTGTGTGTAATGTACTTAAATAAATAAAAAAAAGTCCCATTTGATCACATTTCAATCAAATAAATAATACATTTTTTGATTCTCATATATATTTTTGCACCTAAACATGTTTTTTTCTTTGATTCAAACGTTTTTTTTTTATTCAACTGAAGTTTTTTTGACTTGAAAATGTCTCTTTTGATTGAATAAAGACATAAATTCATGTACAGGAGTTAGTTTTTTTGGAAATGGGAAGCTGGGAAGCTGTGTTTTTCTTCTGATCAGCTGATCAGAGAAGTCCGGCCTCATTCTATTTGTGTTTTCCAGCATCTGAACATTGAAAGTTGTGAAACTCCGGCTCTTGTGAAAGACTTTTTTCTCGCTGTGTAGTAACCCGAAGCAGAATTTTTCCCCTCTTGCTCTCCTCTCGTTTTACTCCTCCTCGGTTACCGTGGGAACTGCGGAACAAAGCCCTGAGCCTACATTGGGATGTTTTGAACTCCATATCCTCTGGCCTACTTAGTGCACTAAACACACAAGCCTGGCCTGGTAACATCCAGTATATATGGGTCTGACTCTGGTCATTTTGACCGTGATGGTAGTATTTAACATCCTCCGTGGTTTAGATCTAACTGATCACGGTGAATGTCTGCATGCGTCATCGCCCCCTTTTTGACACGACCGTCTTTATTGGGGAGAGACGGAGCGCTGATGTTCCAGAGAAAGAGAAGAAGAAAGAAGAGGAGTTACTATGGAGGAAGGAATGAGCCTTCGCTTTGTTTCTGTCCGACTTCCTCTGAAAACTCCGAGCCGTTTAAACACTTCGCTAACGGCTTCTCGGCAGGTTTATACGCAGGATTCCTGTCAACCTGAAAAGACCCACGCAAGCGTTAGCTCCAGTCTGTCAAGAAGCCATTAGTTGAGACGGGAGGAGGTTTTGTTGTTGGTGTTTTTCCACCAGAACAAAGTCAGAGAACAACATAGATATAAAATGTCATGTGAAGTTACAGTAGAGTAAGTACGAGACAGAAAGAAACGCCTAAAGTCAACTTTATTTATAAAGTAGCGAGAAAACAGAACAATTAAAAGCAAATTAAATGCATGAAACAATAAAAAAGACTGGGTTTAAAAGCCAGTGATTAAAACACATTTCTTTGGGCTGTAGCTGAGTTATCTGGTAAATCTTTAACAGTCTAGTGATGATTTTTAATCTGTTCATCATTCAGAATCAACCACAGTTGTGATTTTTTTTTTATTTCAGTCCCATTTACAAATGTCCCATGTACAAATATAGTGAAGCTATACATCAAATTAAACAGGAGAAACTCCACTACAAGCACATATAAGTCATATTTACACACACCAAACACAACTCCAACACCAAGCTAATTAATTAACAAATATGAAAATCGCTATACGATCATAAAGCCAACCCACTCGCCACATTTTGAGGGCTAGCGCTCTGATACTTCATGTTACACAAACAAATGACATCTCATATGAAAGCTGAGACTGTGACGAGTCCAACGGTACCATCAGTGTAGCTTTATGACAAAAACTCAGTAAACTAGCAGCCAAAAAACACTACAGTAAAAAGTCGCTTGTTTGAAGCGACGAACAAAAAATGTGTTTTTTTGTTGCTGTTTTGGGATGAAAATGTTTATTTGAGATCAATAAATGGTCGTTTAGTGTCGACCAACATCTCTGTGTTTATTCCAGACATACCCTACTGACTATGGTATGTCCTAGACCTAAAAAAGGGCTGGAGGTCAAGGGGTTAAGTGGGAAATTTAAGGAAATATGATGCAAAGCGAGTAAAAAATGATTTTGCTTCTCATTCAAGCGAATGGGAAGTTGTGTGTTAAATGCATTGAAATCAAGGGGAGAGGAGGATGATTTAAGTGGAGAGAAAGTTAAAGTCGGAGCCGTTTTATTGATCCCGGATTAGAAATGAGAGTCAGCTCAGATCTATAGAGATTCTCCTGCAGCTACATCACCAGCAGGATCTCACATTTAACCAGGGATCAATATGGAACTGACAGGGGATCAATACCTGCTGCACTGACCCCCTTTAACGTCCCATATCTGCATTATCCCTGGTTCTAATTGAAGTTTTTGATACTCCTCATGTGATTATTTGCGATTTAAATAGTAAAAAAACTCCAGGAACTTTCATGGAATAAACTGGACTTAACAAGGAGCTTAAATCTAGTTTTAGGGAAATATATTATAGTAGAATCTTGGCTAAAACAACCAGATTTAATGCAACTGGACTCCTCAATCAGCTGTTTTTCATCCTATTGATCTTTTTGAAGACCATTCCAGTTATTTAACCATCTATTAGAAAGTCTTTTTGTGGAAAAACATGTGAAGAATGGAGTAAAAATGCAGCAGATGACTGCAAAACTTAACACTTAAGCAGCGTTAATGTTTTTTGTCTAAACTCCAGTAGTTAAAGATGATCCTCTGGGAAAGATGCATCTCTTTTATTGTTGCAGACAAACTTCTCTCTGACCTTTGACCTTGTCTGAGTGATCCAGCTGCAGCCTCCGCATTCATGGTCCTCAGAGGATACGTCTTAAATGACCTGTAAATATAGATGGGGCTGCAACTTGGTGTTATTCTGTTAGTAGATGAATCTATTGATTATTGAAATTGGTTTTTAAAGTGGTGTAAAATGTCGATCAGTGTTTCCTAAAGCTGAAGATTCAACCCAAAGATCATCAGTTTATTATTATAGAGACTAAAGAAACCAGGAAATAATCAGAGAAGAGAAGCTGGAACCAGAGAATTTGGACGTTTTTTGAATGAAAATGACTCAAATTGATTAAATGATTAATTGATAAAATGATGTAAAATGTCCCAAAGCTGAAAATTCAACCTAATATTTGGATATTTTCTTCTTAAAAATGTCTTAAAAGTGAAACTGGAATCACAGAATTTGGATATTTTCTGCAAATTTAACCTAAAATGTCTTTTTTTTTGCCCACAACCCAAAGATCATCAGTTTATTATTATAGAGATTAAAGAAACCAGGAAATAATCAGAGAAGAGAAGCTGGAACCAGAGAATTTGGACGTGGTGGTTTGGAAACCAGGACATGCATGAAGTTGTGATGTCATAACTATACAGCCACCACCAGAGGATTTGGACATTTTCTTCTTTAAATTGATCCAAATATTTCCTATAACAGTTGGTAAGTTAAGCTGGAACCAGAGAATTTGGACATTTTCTCCTTAAAATGTCTTAAAATTGAATCTAGAACCAGATAATTTATTCATTTTCCTCCTAAAATTGAAGCTGGAACCAGAGAATTTGGACATTTTCTTTAAAAATGACTTAAAATGAAGCTTGATTTGGACATTTTCATTCAGATTCAACATAAAATGTCTTTTTTTTTGTCCACAACCCAAAGATCATCAGTTTATTATTATAGAGACTAAAGAAACCAGGAAATAATCAGAGAAGAGAAGCTGGAACCAGAGAATTTACACAGTCAATTGTTTCTTCCAAAAGGGGGCGTGGCAACTAATCAAGGCCACGCCCCTTTTTGGGAGCAATCGACTTTATATAACAGGAGAAACAGGAAAAACGCTGAAAATCTGTTGATTCAATTGACTCAAATCGATGATCCTAAGAGTTGGTTGAGTTGGAGGATGTTTTATTTTAGTGCTGCAACTAACGACTATTCTGATACGCTATTAATCTATTGATTATTCAAACGATTAATCGATTAGTTGTGTAAATTGGTATTCATAAGCCACAACCCAAAGATCATCAGTTTATTATTATAGAGACTAAAGAAACCAGGAAATAATCAGAGAAGAGAAGCTGGAACCAGAGAATTTGGACATTTTCTTCTTTAGAATTTACTCAAATTAATTAATCAAGCATTAGAATAGTTGGTGATTAATTGATTAATTGCCTTTTTTCCCTTTGAATTTGGTCACATATGGAAAAATATGAGATTAAAAAGTAAAGAAATATGAGAAAAAATGTTGATATTATTATAAAAATCATCTTGTTTCCTTAAAATAATTTACATCGACCAAAATACTTTAGAAAAACAATAGAATTAGATAAAAAGTTCATGTCAAAAAACAAAAAGTTCAGGTAAAAAGTCAGAATTATGAGATAAAAAGTATGATAAAAAAGTGATAATCAGTTTATTATTATAGAAAAATAAAGAAACCAGGAAATAATCCGAGAATTTGGACGTTTTCTTCTTTAAAAATGACTCAAACCGATTAATCTTTTATCAAAATATTTGCCGATTAATCAACTAATCATGACTCCGAGACTTTGTTAAAACCAATAATCAATTCAAACCTCACTTTCTTTGATACAGGACTTTTAAAGTTGCATTTTTTAGTATATTTGACCTCATTTATCATGGTTTTTTGCATAAAAAGCACATAAAACTTAACGCCAGAGCTTCCAGACTGACTGTAGGTTTCAGATTAAAGGCTCACATGTTTTATTCACACTCTACTGCGTGTGTGTGTGTGTGTGTGTGTGTGTGTGTGTGTGTGTGTGTGTGTGTGTGTGTGTGTCCTATCACCTTACCTGCTGCTGTATAGACCAGTGTAACAGTATCTGCAGGTACCTGCAGCTCAGCTCGGTTGTAAATGTGGTGTAATTTGATCGTTTGTGTATAAATTAGCTCGATCAGCAGGAAACTGCAGATCAGACAAAACCCTGAACCCCGTGAAGCTGCGACACAAACCAACACTGTCTTTTACAAGGTGTGTCTGAGGTGGCGTTTTTATTAGCGCAGCTCGCCCTTCCCTGCTGACAGACGCTTCCCTTCTCCACACACACACACACACACACACACACACACACACACACACACACACCTCCATCAGGACATTTCCTCTCCTCATCATCATCATCCTCCTATGTGACCTTAATCCCCTGGTGTTTCCTCATCTCACCAGACAAAAGTCGCAGCTTCTCTGCTTTTAATTCTTTATATTTATTTATTTCTGTCTTTTATTTTGCATAAACATAATAATTAGTGTTGTTTTCTCCAATCAGCTGTGTTATGGGAGGGTATTCTGGAATGGAAAGCATTCCCTCCTAGTGGCCGTTCTCTTTCCTGAGTCTCACACACACACTCTTTGTCGACAGCAGGGTGTTTCCTGTTGGCTGCTCGCCTATACACACACACACACACACACACACACACACACACACACACACACACACACACACACACACACACACACACAGTTCAGAAGCTGGACTTTGATTCATTTCCACAACAATTTCATTTAATCAACAATGAGCTGTTGTAAAAACAGCAGCAGACATGACGGCTACTAGTTAAAATATATTAGTAGCTGTGCAAATATTATAATAAGGAATTAAGTTAAGGAATGACTGGTTAATTAATCTATTAAACTATTTTAATAATCAATTAATTAGTTTGAGTCTTCTCTGATCATTTCCTGGTTTCTTTAGTCTCTATAATAAACTGATTATCACTTTTTTATCATGGTTTTTTACTTTTCTCATCTCATAATTCTGACTTTTTGACATGAATTTTTTATATAATTCTACTTTTTTTTCTTGATTTTGCTCAATGTAAATTATTTTAAGGAAACAAGATGATTTTTATAATATCAACATTTTTTCTCATTTTTTAAACTTTTTAATCTCATATTTTGACCAAAATCAAAGGGGAAAAAGGCAATTAATGAATTTGTCACCAACTATTACATTAATTACCAACTATTTTAATAATTAATTATCTAATTTTAGTTATTTTTAAGAAGAAAATGTCTAAATTCTCTGGTTCCAGCTTCTCTTCTCTGATTATTTCCTGGTTTCTTTAGTCTTCTATAATAAACTAGTATAGTTTTTATTTGCAGCCAGAGTTATTTATAAAGTTTTTCCTTTCCTTTCCTTGCATTTGTTGCACTGAGAGGTTTATATTTAAGGTGTAAAATGTCCGTCACACACGGCACATGTTTAATAACTGAGGCGTTTTCTCTCTGCCATCTGCTCTGTTACAGGAGACGCTGCAGCAGTTGATAGTCATGCCCCTTCCAAACATCCTCTGCATCGCCAAGGATCCCATATCAGGTAACACACACACCCCACACACACATTACACATCACACACACATTACACAGCACACACACCCTGTTGTTGAGCAAGTCCTCATAGTTCCACTGCCCTCTTTAGAAGAACATGACTAACACACTGCAAATATCTAGTTTTCAGTACAATTAGTCCAACATTGAGTAGAATTATCTTATTTCACTGGCAGATAATTTAGCTTATTTCAAGTTTTTTGGGGATTTTAGTCAATTTAATAATTTTTTTTTAAAGAAAATGTAGTCTTGTTTTCTTAAAACAAAAGCAAATTGACCCAAATCAGGAAAAAATAAGATAAATTATCTGAGAATGAGATAATTCTACTCAATGTTGGACTAATTGTACCAAAAACAAGACTTTCACCATTTTTTTTAGTGTATTAGTCACGTTTTACTGTTAAAGTAAGAAAGTAGGAAGTACTTGTTTTTATTTTTAATATTAAATAATTGTTCCTCTTTTAATCAACTGTTTTTTGTTTTTAAAATTATTTATTAATTAATAAATAATAATAAATAAATTAATTATTAAATAAATTATAAATTAAATTATTAATATTTAATAATTATTAATTAATTAATATGTAATAATTATTAATTATTATTTATCTAATTTTATAAAGTTTTAATTTCTGATTGTTCTTATTTTTAATTTGAGCTATTCCACTTTTAATCAATTGTTTTTAAAATATATCTTGCTTATTTTTTTATTAAATTTTTTTGTTTTTAATCTTATTTAATTTTATAAAGTTTTAATTTCCGATTTTTCTTATTTTTAATTTTAGATATTCTGCTTTTAAACAATTGTTAAAATATATCTTGCTTATTTTTTTATTACATTTTTTATTTTTAATGTTATTTAATTTTATAAAGTTTTAATTTCTGATTTTTCTTATTTTTAATTTTAGATATTCCGCTTTTAATCAACTGTTTTTAAAATATATCTTGCTTACTTTTTTATTAATTTTTGTATTATTTTTAATCTTATTTAATTTTAATTTCAGATTTTATTTAGTTTTATTAAAATTTTGTGGATTTTTCACCTTTTAATTGACCATTTTTATTTTATTTGTTTTATTTAAAGCACTTTGATTTACCTTATTATTAAAATGTGCTTTTCAAAATAAACTTACAATTTAATTATCATGTGTTTATACAAATAATGAACATGAATGACAGATATGCATCATTTATATCATCATTTTATAGACGAAACACCTTGAAGAAGAAGTTTTACACTATATTTAACTGTATAGTTAACTTCATTGACTATAAAATCAGCAGTTAAAGGTTAGATGATGAGCAACATGCTGTAATAATACATGATATCATGATGATTAAGGAAACGGTTCCATAAAACTGTCACAAAACTTTTTGTTCCCCCTCCAGCTAAAAGCATGGAGGAGCTGAAAAGACTTTTGTTGCTGGTGCTCGGCTGTGCTGTCCAGGTAACACACACACACACACACACACACACACACACACACGCCCAAACACTGAGCTTACTGTACCACCCAGCGTGTCCCAGGAAGTGCGTTAGTGTCTGTTTAGTTTTGCATGTCTGAGCATAGCCGTTCAGATGAGGGTTGCAGGGTGAGACTGGAAGTCGCTGCACGATTAAAAAAACACTGGTTTACTGCAGTAGCAGCACAGGTTTATGCTTCCGTACAATAAAATAAAGACAAATAACTTTAGGAGATTTAGGAGTCTTGCTCAAAGGCACCATAGCCATTGATTAAATATTTGTATTAGTAAATTAGGTGAATGAAAACCGGTTCTGGAGGTGAAAACTTTACCAAAATCCAAAATAAACTGCTTTAAATAATTATACAGCAAAATAACTTGCAAAAAGCCTTAAAAATATGCATCTATATGTGTACTTCAGAGGAAAACTGGTCTTAAAAAGTCTTAAAAGCATTGAATTTCATGAATTTGGAAAGAATACCTTGAAAAATACCTGGGAAAATATGTTATATGGACATTGTATACATTTAATACCTGGAAATATTCAGGAAAAATCAATTAAATAGGCTTTTTATCATTCTGTTTGCTGTAGGTCATCATATATGCATTTAACACTACTATGGTGTTAAAAAGACATAGTATAGATAGGATATAAGAATAATATTGAATGATTTAACTAATTATACAGCAAAATAACTTGCAAAAACCTCTATATGCACCTATATATGTCTACTTCAAAGTAAACTTGGTTCCTGCAGGGTCTTAAGTCTTAAAAGCTTCATGAATTTGGAAATACTACCTTAAAAAAGACTTGGATTTTGATATCTTGGTCTTAAAATATTCTATATCTTTATTCTATGTCTATATATATTTTTACAGGTGTTTAAAAGACTTGAATTGAACTTAAAGATTCTTGTAGGAATAATATTGAATAATGTAACTTGCAGCAAAAAAAACACACACACTTCATAGGAAAACCTGTTTGTCTGCTTATTAATGAGAATGTTCCTTTTCATGACCTGAGGGGATAAACAGTGATCGTTACCATAGCAACAGCACGAGAATCGTGTCGCTACTAGACTTTTAGTTATAGGAGTGTTTGCGTCAGGATTTCAGATTCATCCGGATGTGGTGAGTTCAGAGCGATTCGGTCCTGTGAGAAGCGGCAGGTGGTTTCTCTCTCCGTCTGTTTTTCTCTGCTCGATCTCCACTTCTTCATCGGACTTATCTCCTTCCTAAACTCCCGTCCCTCCCTCTCTCTTCCCTCTCTCTTTTGTCTCGCTCCCTCCCCGTTCTGGTTCTACTGGTTTCAGGAAAGTAGGAAGGTCATGAGGGCGGGTTAGAAAGAGGAAAAGGGAGGGAGACGGTGCATGGAGCCAAAATAAAAATGTGCAAAATAAGACGTTATCCACTGCAGCAGCAGTTATATAAACATGTGTGTGTGTGTGTGTTTGCAGTGTGAGCGTAAAGAGGAAATGATCGAGAAAATCAAGCTGCTGGACATCGAGACCCAGGCGGCCATCGTCTCACACATCCAGGAGGTCAGTAGAGTCCATGTGGACATGATGGAGATCCTCCACTTTAACTAGGATCTAAACTGGAAACACAAACCTTCATTCAAAGAGCTTTTCTGGGCTTGAGTTTGCACATTTATCACCTATAAATATGTAATTTGTGTTATATTAGAGTTGCAAAGAGGTGGAAAATTCCCAGTAAATTGCCGATAAATTTCCAGAATCTTTCCATGTGAAGTCGAGCTCTGGAATTTTGGAAATATTCAACATTTACCACCTAACTTACCAGCTCGTTAGCTATAAGAGACTGCAAAATAAGCAATTAAGCTATTGACATTTCCCCCAAATCAGAAATAAAAATATTATCATTTAGAGCATTTGCATAAAAAATAAATTCCAAAATGTTGAACTATCCCTTTAAATCTATGCTACAATATATTTTCCCCAACTATTTATAAGTTTTCCATTAAGAGCCAACCTTCAGTTGTGTAAATTCTGGATTTATTCCCATGCAAAGTGTTTTTGCAACCCTAAAACAATCATGAAAAATCCATTTAACTGCATCCTGTGCGGGTATTAAAAAAGTTAACGAGGGAGACGTGGCCGTTCCTTTAGTTTCTCTTCTCGTTTTCACATGACACCAAGTCTCAGACTCGGATCTCTTTGTTGCAGGTGACTCATAACCAGCTGAACGTCCTGGATCTGTCGTGGCTGGAGGACGGAGCAGAGCTCGCCCGGGATGAGCTGGATCCTTTGTCCCGCAGCATGGCCCTGTCGCTACGGCAACTGATTGACCAGAGAGACAAGGCCAGTGAGGTATGGAGACAATGGAACAACCACTGACCCAATAAATCTGCCTGATACTGGAATTTATTATATATATATACACATATACAGCTTTGTGCCATAATTTCAGGACACTATGGTTCATGATTTCTATTAAACATCATTATTTACTACTAATTATTACTTATATGAAGGTAATAAATGGATGGTTGCATGTATTTTCATAATTTATATAAGAGGATAATAAATAATACACTCGTCTCTTGGAAATTTCAAACTGAAATTTAAGAATATGACTTTTTATTCTTTATTTTAATTCAACTTTATTCATAAAATGGCATGTTTACATCATATATCATATATAATTTATGCTTCGAGCATTCCTACAATATCATAAATTACTGAATTATATATTTTAATAAATAAATAAATCAGTCTAAGTTATTAGAAAATAAAAACAAATAAATGGCTATTATTTGGTAATTTATAGTATTTGTATTTTTTGTCTTTTTGCAGCCACAATCCTAATTTATAATGATTATTAATATAATAATTAATATTAATAAGAAATGTATAACAACCTTAGTATTTTACAGTATATCTGTAATGTGCTTTCTTTATTATTTCCCATTTCACATCAACTAATTCATCTTAATTTTAATATAAGGATATTAAATAATATCTGCTGACAAAAATATAAATATGAATAGGCCCAAATAAGGAATACACGCTTTTAAAGATAATAGTTTAATATGTTTGTGCCTTTATTTAATTGGGTTCTTTATAGTTTTTATTATAATTCTTATATTTTTCTTGTCAAGAACCCCTAAACTGACATAAATTAGATCAAGGACCCACATTTGATACGATTTTTGCTTTTAAATATTAAAGAAAAGGTATAAAACCCATGACAAAAATGTCATTGTGTTACTTATAATTAAAACAAATTAAAGTTAAATGAGAATTCAGAGTGACTTTAGCACGACTCTGCTCCCAGGTGATTGTGGACCTGACCCAGGAGAGGGACTACCTGTCCAGCCAGCAGCCCAAGGACGGGTTCAGGTCTCTGAGCATGAGCAGCCCGGAGCGCGGTCCAACATCTGGAGACACGGCACTGAATAACGGCGGCTCGGCCGTCCCCGGACTGACCACCGAGGAGAAGCAGCATCTGTCTGTAGAGCTCATAGACACCAAGGCCAAACTCCGCAGATACAGACAAGAACTGTGAGTTTAAGTTTCTTTTACAACTGTTTGAAGCTAGTTTAAGTCAAGTAAAATCCAAAGTACTTTAGTTTTAGTCGACTAAAATTCTAAGTACTTTAGTTTTAGTCAAATAAAATCCAAAGTACTTTAGTTTTAGTCGGATAAAATCCAAAGTACTTTCGTTTTTGTTGGATAAAACCCAAAGTACTTTAGATTTAGTCGGATAAAATCCAAAGTACTTTAGTTTTAGTCAAATAAAACCCAAAGTACTTTAGTTCTAGTTGAATAAAATCCAAAGTACTTTAGTTTTAGTCGACTAAAATCCAAAGTACTTCACTTTTAGTCGGATAAAACCCAAAGTACTTTAGTTTTAGTCGTATAAAATCCAAAGTACTTTAGTTATAGTCGGATAAAACCCAAAGTACTTTAGTTTTAGTCGTATAAAATCCAAAGTACTTTAGTTTTAGTTGAATAAAATCCAAAGTACTTTAGTTTTAGTTGGATAAAATCCAAAGTACTTTAGTTTTAGTCGAATAAAATCCAAAGTACTTTAGTTTTAGTCGTATAAAACCCAAAGTACTTTAGTTTTAGTCAAATAAAACCCAAAGTACTTTAGTTTTAGTCGTATAAAATCCAAAGTACTTTAGTTTTAGTCTGATAAAACCCAAAGTACTTTAGTTTTAGTCGTATAAAACCCAAAGTACTTTAGTTGTAGTCAAATAAAATCCAAAGTACTTTAGTTTTAGTCGACTAAAATCCAAAGTACTTTAGTTTTAGTCGACTAAAACCCAAAGTACTTCAGTTTTAGTCAAATAAAATCTAAAGTACTTTAGTTTTAGTCAAATAAAACCCAAAGTACTTTAGTTTTAGTCAAATAAAACCCAAAGTACTTTAATTTTAGTTGAATAAAATCCAAAGTACTTTAATTTTAGTCGGATAAAATCCAAAGTACTTCAGTCTGGCCAATCTCTGCTTTTTTTTTACTTGCCGTAGACTTTTAACCCCAATCGAGACAAAGTTAGAAACCGAACGTCCACTAATTTGTTGTAAAAATTGTGTTTCGTGGCGAAACAGACGTTCCATTGTGACTGGAAGCAGAAGCTGGTTGCGTGCCGTCGCCCATCAACACTCGACCGAAACATTTCTGTGGGTTTTTCTGGTTAAAGGCTGAATTGTGGTGATAGGAGCTGCAGCTGGAAGTCATTACGCAGCCAACTGAGCTCATTATGCCGTCTAGCTCTGATAAATCGGCAGCGTAATCACACGGAGGATGCGTCTTTTCTTCTTCTACTGGGATTACCTATAAACTGAAAGTGTAGATTCATTTACCTTGATAACACATGAACCGTCCTCTACTTCATGTTTCTGCTGCTTCGCTGTGCTCGGTTGTCAAACTCTTCAATTACTGTCAACTTATCCCGACGTTCTCAGGGTGTGGGGCAACGTAATGATGGATTCTAACATTTTTAATTAAAGCCGACCTGTAATTTCTGTGTGTGTGTGTGTGTGTGTGTGTGTAGGGAGGAGAAGACAGAGCAGCTGATGGATTCAAAACATGAAGTGGAACGTTTGGATCAGGAATTACAGACGCTGAAACAAGAGGTCAGCACCACTGTATATGTATTATTAATACACTTTTAATAAGACATATGACATCACAACTTCACAGAAGCAAAACCTGGACCTCCTTATAACCAGAAAGCAAATAAAACCTCACTTACAGCAGCTGGTTCTGATGCTTTAGCTCCACTTTTAGCTTCCAAACACCTGTGTTTCAGAACCAGTCGCTGTCCTGCGAGGCTCGCTCGGTGCGGGCGTACCGGGACGAGGTGGACTCGCTGAGGGAGAGGGCGGCCCGGGTCGATCGGCTGGAGACGGAACTGAGCCGATGTAAAGAGAAACTCAACGACGTTCACTTCTACAAGACCAGAGTGGAGGTACAAACCACTATGGAGAGAGACTACTAGATGTCCTCTAGTAGGCATCTATATATATATATATCACCTAGAATATAAAACTAGTAGCTTATAGCATGTGTTTTTGTTCTTTTAATTGCTTAAAACCTTTTTTTAACACAGTTAAATTAATTGGTACCAAATATTTAGGGTTATATCACATGACATTTTTAACATTACATATAAATTACTCACAATAAATTAGGGATATTGTGAGGGACTCATTCGATTTCATACATTTTTGTGGTAATTAATAATAATAATGAGGTTTTACTTATTTCATTCAGATTCAAACCAAATAGGAAAAGCATTCATGTAAATATTGAGTGTATATATATATATATATTCATATATATATTCATATTTTTCATTATCATATAGTGAATATAGGACTTTAATATGCATGAAAATATAGTTACAAAAGCTCTATGGAACCAGACAGACCTGACAGCTGCTAGTGGCAGTCTGCTCAAAGTGTGTGTGTGTGTGTGTGTGTGTGGTGATTCAGGAGCTTCGTGAGGACAACATGACGCTGATGGAGACAAAGGTGTTGTTGGAGGAGCAGCTTTCAGCCTCCAGGGGGCGCTGCGATAAACTGCACACGCTGGAGAAAGACAACCTGCTGCTACGAGCTAAATTACACGACCTGGAAATGGTATTACTCTATCACATATATTTATACTTTTTGATATCAGCAGTTTAATCGCTAACCCTGTGTGTTCATGCTGTGCAGGAGAGGGACAACGAGCGCCAGCGGCTGGAGGAGCTGGTGGAGGAGAACATGCTGCTGGAGATCGGACAGAAACAGAGTATGAACGAGTCGGCTCATCTGGGCTGGGAGCTGGAGCAGCTGACCAAGAACCACGACAACTCCAACACCGAGAGTGAGGACACATCTTTGGAGCTTTTTCTGATCCGTTGTCTTCCATCTTTCAGCTATTTTTGACTAAATGAATCTAGGAAGGTACCTGTAACAATAGGAATTACTGGTAGGAACCTTTGTTTAGTTCAGTGTGACACAGGGACATGTTTTGAAGTGACACCACTGGAGCGGAATGTTCCCTAAAGTGTGTAACCCAGCAGGTTAAAACAGTAGCAGAGAGCAGCTTCTGGTGATGGAGGAGCAGACGTCGCCGCATTTAGTGCCGACAGCTCTGATGGATGATGTAGAACCAGTGAAGGCAGTGTCATTTAAAAAGTCTGTGACGAAAAAAAGAACATTTTATAACGTTTTTATTTAATAAAGTAGATTTTCTCTCATCTTTTCATATATATATTTCATCTAGTCTTGACTGACGGAATTAAAAATGGTCCCAACTGGTCCATCTCCTGTTCTGCAGCTCGTAAATCGTTGGTCCACGAGCTGAACGAGTGCGTTTCCAGCCGCGTGTTGAAGCTGGAGAAGGAGAACCGGGAGCTGCAGGCGTCTATAGAGAGACTGAAGGAGGAGAATCACCTCCTGCAGGAGCAGCAGCTCCACACGCAGGAGCTGGACCGGGAGAACCAGGGGCTCAGCAAGAAGGTAAGAGGCAAAAAAATATCAAATAAATACATTTATTTCTTCCCTTTGCCTCCATAATTTGGGGTTTCTGACACTTTCTTTTATAAAACAAATGTATAATATCTTTATATTTATAAAATATATTTATTTGTTTGTTAGCTGGAGCGTCTTCAGGGCTTATTGGACCAGGAAAGGCTGACCAATCAGGACATGGAATCACTCGGAGAGGAAATATTGAAGGAAAAACAGAGTCTGGAGAGAGATATGCGCGCTTTAAGTGCAGAGAAAGACAAACAGGTAGAAAACACACACTCAGATGTTGTTAATGCTACTTATCCAGAGGTGAAGGAACTGGATTCACTCAATGAAACGAGCACTTTTCTTTCCTTTATCAGGCTAAAATCCTTTCAAACAAAGAAAACACAATTATTACATTAAGTACATGGAAGGCAAATCGAATATTATCGCATGTTTTGTAATAAAAAGTATAAAAAATCACAAATATCAAGCCTCATTTTCAAATTACACTACAGTTCAGAAGTATTAGAACATACATTTTTACATTTTTATTAAATTTAATCAGTTTAATTCCAATGAATACAGATTTATATACAGATTTAATATAGATGTATTCAACCCCTATGTATATTTGACTATTACCAAAATAAAAGAGAGATATCCATTTTCAGTCTTAAATAAAGAGTGGAGAGTTTTAATTTGGTAACATGATAAAGGTTGAAAAGACTTTTAATTTGGTAACATGATAAATTTACCTTGTTAACAGGATAAAGGTTTAAAAGACTTTAAATTTGGTAACATGATAAATTTACCTTGTTAATACAATAGAAGTTTAAAAGACTTTTAATTTGGTAACATGACAAATTTACCTTGTTAACACAATAGAAGTTTAAAAGACTTTTAATTTGGTAACGTGACAAATTTACCTTGTTAACACAATAAAAGTTTAAAAGACTTTTAATTTGGTAACATGACAAATTCACCTTGTTAACACAATAAAAGTTTAAAAGACTTTTAATTTGGTAACGTGACAAATTTACCTTGTTAACACAATAAAAGTTTAAAAGACTTTTAATTTGGTAACATGACAAATTTCCCTTGTTAACACAATAAAAGTTTAAAAGACTTTTAATTTGGTAACCTGATAAATTTACCTTGTTAACACAATAAAAGTTTAAAGGACTTTTAATTTGGTAACATGATAAATTTACCTTGTTAACACAATAAAAGTTTAAAAGACTTTTAATTTGGTAACATGACAAATTTCCCTTGTTAACACAATAAAAGTTTAAAAGACTTTAAATTTGGTAACATGACAAATTTCCCTTGTTAACACAATAAAAGTTTAAAAGACTTTTAATTTGGTAACATGACAAATTTCCCTTGTTAACACAATAAAAGTTTAAAAGACTTTTAATTTGGTAACATGACAAATTTCCCTTGTTAACACAATAAAAGTTTAAAAGACTTTTAATTTGGTAACCTGATAAATTTACCTTGTTAACACAATAAAAGTTTAAAAGACTTTTAATTTGGTAACATGACAAATTTCCCTTGTTAACACAATAAAAGTTTAAAAGACTTTAAATTTGGTAACATGACAAATTTCCCTTGTTAACACAATAAAAGTTTAAAAGACTTTTAATTTGGTAACATGACAAATTTCCCTTGTTAACACAATAAAAGTTTAAAAGACTTTTAATTTGGTAACATGACAAATTTCCCTTGTTAACACAATAAAAGTTTAAAAGACTTTTAATTTGGTAACATGACAAATTCACCTTGTTAACACAATAAAAGTTTAAAAGACTTTTAATTTGGTAACGTGACAAATTTACCTTGTTAACACAATAAAAGTTTAAAAGACTTTTAATTTGGTAACATGACAAATTTCCCTTGTTAACACAATAAAAGTTTAAAAGACTTTTAATTTGGTAACCTGATAAATTTACCTTGTTAACACAATAAAAGTTTAAAGGACTTTTAATTTGGTAACATGATAAATTTACCTTGTTAACACAATAAAAGTTTAAAAGACTTTTAATTTGGTAACGTGACAAATTTACCTTGTTAACACAATAAAGGTTGGAAAGACTTTTAATTTGGTAACATGACAAATTTCCCTTGTTAACACAATAAAAGTTTAAAAGACTTTAAATTTGGTAACATGACAAATTTCCCTTGTTAACACAATAAAAGTTTAAAAGACTTTTAATTTGGTAACATGACAAATTTCCCTTGTTAACACAATAAAAGTTTAAAAGACTTTTAATTTGGTAACATGACAAATTTCCCTTGTTAACACAATAAAAGTTTAAAAGACTTTTAATTTGGTAACCTGATAAATTTACCTTGTTAACACAATAAAAGTTTAAAAGACTTTTAATTTGGTAACATGACAAATTTCCCTTGTTAACACAATAAAAGTTTAAAAGACTTTAAATTTGGTAACATGACAAATTTCCCTTGTTAACACAATAAAAGTTTAAAAGACTTTTAATTTGGTAACATGACAAATTTCCCTTGTTAACACAATAAAAGTTTAAAAGACTTTTAATTTGGTAACATGACAAATTTCCCTTGTTAACACAATAAAAGTTTAAAAGACTTTTAATTTGGTAACATGATAAATTTACCTTGTTAACACAATAAAAGTTTAAAAGACTTTTAATTTGGTAACATGACAAATTTCCCTTGTTAACACAATAAAAGTTTAAAAGACTTTAAAATTGGTAACATGACAAATTTCCCTTGTTAACACAATAAAAGTTTAAAAGACTTTTAATTTGGTAACATGACAAATTTCCCTTGTTAACACAATAAAAGTTTAAAAGACTTTTAATTTGGTAACCTGATAAATTTACCTTGTTAACACAATAAAAGTTTAAAAGACTTTTAATTTGGTAACATGACAAATTTCCCTTGTTAACACAATAAAAGTTTAAAAGACTTTAAATTTGGTAACATGACAAATTTCCCTTGTTAACACAATAAAAGTTTAAAAGACTTTTAATTTGGTAACATGACAAATTTCCCTTGTTAACACAATAAAAGTTTAAAAGACTTTTAATTTGGTAACCTGATAATTTTACCTTGTTAACACAATAAAAGTTTAAAGGACTTTTAATTTGGTAACATGATAAATTTACCTTGTTAACAGGATAAAGGTTTAAAAGACTTTTAATTTGGTAACATGATAAATTTACCTTGTTAACATAATAAAAGTTTAAAAGACTTTTAATTTGGTAACATGATAAATTTACCTTGTTAACACAATAAAAGTTTAAAAGACTTTTAATTTGGTAACCTGATAAATTTACCTTGTTAACACAATAAAAGTTTAAAGGACTTTTAATTTGGTAACGTGACAAATTTACCTTGTTAACACAATAAAGGTTGGAAAGACTTTTAATTTGGTAACATGATAAATTTCCCTTGTTAACACAATAAAAGTTGAAAAGACTTTTAATTTGATAACCTGATAAATTTACCTTGTTAACACAATAAAAGTTTAAAGGACTTTTAATTTGGTAACGTGACAAATTTACCTTGTTAACACAATAAAGGTTGGAAAGACTTTTAATTTGGTAACATGATAAATTTCCCTTGTTAACACAATAAAAGTTGAAAAGACTTTTAATTTGATAACGTGACAAATTTACTTAACACAATAAAAGTTTTAAAAACTTTTAATTTGGTAACGTGACACATTTACTTAACACAATAAAAGTTTAAAAGACTTTTAATTTGGTAACATGACAAATTTCCCTTGTTAACACAATAAAAGTTTAAAAGACTTTTAATTTGGTAACATGACAAATTTACCTTGTTAACACAATAAAAGTTTAAAGGACTTTTAATTTGGTAACGTGACAAATTTACCTTGTTAACACAATAAAGGTTGGAAAGACTTTTAATTTGGTAACATGATAAATTTACCTTGTTAACACAATAAAAGTTTAAAGGACTTTTAATTTGGTAACGTGACAAATTTACCTTGTTAACACAATAAAAGTTGAAAAGACTTTTAATTTGGTAACATGATAAATTTACCTTAACACAATAGAAGTTTAAAAGACTTTTAATTTGGTAACAAGATAAATTTACCTTGTTAACACAATAAAAGTTGAAAAGACTTTTAATTTGGTAACATGACAAATTTACCTTGTTAACACAATAAAAGTTTAAAGGACTTTTAATTTGGTAACATGACAAATTTACCTTGTTAACACAATAAAAGTTTAAAAGACTTTTACTTTGGTAACATAATAATCCACATCCTACCATCATCATCTGTCACATGACACTTTAACGTAACACATTTTTATTTATCAATAATCCGATCAGATCTCAGAGTTGGAGAGTGAGAAGCAGCACCTGTCGGACGCCGTGGCGTCCCTCCGTGAGCGCGCTCAGTCCAACAGCGAGGCGAGGGTCCGCGAGGTGGAGGCGGAGAACCGCCTGCTGCACCAGAGCATCACCGACATCGGCTCCCGCCTGGCCAGCCTGGAAACTCAGCTGAAAGCCACCAGCGAGGAGGCGGAGAGGCTGAGGGAGACGGCGAGGAGGTGCGAGGAGGCGGAGAGGGAGGCGGCGAGGGCCGAGAGGAGCAGGGACGCTCTGAACAGAGAGGTGACGCATGTTTTTATTAAAAATAAAAAAGAAGTGTTAATTTAGTCAGCTGTATTAGTTTTAATCTAGAGTTTTTAATCTAGAGTCAAATGTCCTTTATTAGTTTTAGTCATAGTTTGGCCAAATTGTGTTCTTTTTTTTTGTTTAGTCAAATTTTATTTGACCAAAAGTTTATTTTATTCTAGTTTTATTTAAATAAAATCAAAGTATTTTAGTCAATTTTTATTTAAATAAAATCAAAGTATTTTAGTCTAATTTTATTTAAATAAAATCAAAGTATTTTAGTTTAGTTTTATTTAAATAAAATCAAAGTATTTTAATCTAGTTTTATTTAAATAAAATCAAAGTATTTTAGTTTAGTTTTATTTAAATAAAATCAAAGTATTTTAATCTAGTTTTATTTAAATAAAATCAAAGTATTTTAGTCTAGTTTTATTTAAATAAAATCAAAGTATTTTAGTTTAGTTTTATTTTAATAAAATCAAAGTATTTTAGTTTAGTTTTATTTAAATAAAATCAAAGTATTTTAATCTAGTTTCATTTAAACAAAATCAAAAGTATTTTAATCTAGTTTCATTTAAACAAAATCAAAAGTATTTTAATCTAGTTTTATTTAAATAAAATCAAAGTATTTTAATCTAGTTTTATTTAAATAAAATCAAAGTATTTTATTCTAGTTTTATTTAAATAAAATCAAAGTATTTTAGTCTAGTTTTATTTAAATAAAATCAAAATATTTTAGTCTACTTTTATTTAAATAGAATCAAAAGTATTTTAATCTAGTTTTGTTTAAATAAAATCAAAGTATTTTATTCTAGTTTAATCAAAGGAAAGCCAATATTTAATATTTATAACCTAGTTTTAATTGTGACAAAAAAAAAAAAGATTTAATATTTTTTTTATTTAATGAAGATAGATTTTGTCTCTTCATTTCACCTGCTGCTTAAAAATATTGATAAATGACCGAATATGGAAAAATGTACCTTTATTTCTCATGTCATCTTTCTTATTTCATAAATTAAAGGTTTATTAAACTTGTAAATATTTTTATAACATTTCTTTATATAAAAACAGTTTATTTTTACTGGTCCGGCCACTTTAGATGAAATTGTACTGAACTAAATTGAGTTTGACAGCCCTGCCCTCACTACTACAGGTGAGGTTTTGGTGTAAAACATATTTAATATGAAGCTAGTACACATTTTACCTGAAATATTCCCTAAATTTTATTTATCATTGTTGATTTTCTTAGTTTATTGTTCAGGGTTGTTTGTGGAATAAACAAATTTTAAAAAATGAAATGGGTATTAAGTTTTATATAAAAAAAAGACTTGAATTTAACTTAAATAAACCCTGATTTCTTTATTTGGCCTCCAGGTGGCGTCTCTGCGAGCTTGCAGCGAGCGGTCGGAGGCTCTGGAGAAGCAGGTGACCTCCCTGGAGCAGGAGGTGCACAGGCTGAAGCGGGAGGCGGAGGAGGCGCAG
Organism: Lepturacanthus savala; assembly: GCA_030544235.1. Lineage (NCBI taxonomy): Eukaryota > Metazoa > Chordata > Actinopteri > Scombriformes > Trichiuridae > Lepturacanthus > Lepturacanthus savala. Next base: position 3,528,019 of record CM060469.1, read on the forward strand.
CGGGAGCTCCATCGGCTGGGGAGGCAGGAGGCGGAGAACGGCCTGCTGTCCAAGGAAAACCTGGACCTCCGCTGCTCCGTGGAAAACCTGCGCTCCTCCTCCGCCCGCCTCGCCACCCTGCAGGAGGAGCACAAGGAGGCGCAGAGGGAGGTGCAGGAGCTGCAGAGGAAAGTGGAGGAGGCGAGAGAGGAGGCGCAAGGGGAGAAGAAGAGGGCAGAGAGGCTGGAGCTGAACGCCGCCGCCCTGAACCAGGAGAAGCATCGGTTAGAGGAGGAGGTGGAGAGGAGCAAGGAGAAGGGGGAGGAGGCGGAGAGGGAGAGGCGGGAGGTGCAGAGCAGGGAGGAGGAGCTGAGGAGGGAAGTGGAGGAGCTGAAGGAGGAGCGGAGGAGGCGGGAGGAGGGCGACGAGGAGAGGAGGAAGCTCCAACTGGACCTGGAGCAGTCGGAGAAAGGCAGGAAGCTCCTGGAGAAGGAGAACTGGAAAATGGGAACGCTGCTGGAGGCGAAGGAGACGGAGCTGGAGGAGAAGGTCAGGAGGGTGGCGGCGGTGGAGAAGGAGGGCGTGACCATGGGGAAGGAGGTGGAGAGGCTGAAGGAGGTGTCCGTCAAAGCCAAGGAGCTGGAGAGGGAGAACAAGGAGCTGCAGAAACAGGCGACGATCGATAAGAGAACTTTAGCGACACTGAGGGAGGTGAGAGGAAAAATCACTGTAAAACACACGTCTACTGCTTTTATTTACTTACTTTGTAATTGTTTTTATTTTTTATTAATTTTTTTAATTTTAAATCTTAATTTTTATTTAAATTTTTTTCCCCTTTCAATCAACTGTTTTTAAATGGTATAACTTTGTTGTTTTTTGTTTTTAATTTCAATTTCTTTTATTTTTAATCTTAATTAATTTAAATTTTTCTTGTTTTCTAAATTTAAAAAGAGTTGATTAAAAGAAGAAATATCTAAATTATTATTATTATATCTAAATATTTTAATTTATACACGTTTGTTCTCAGTTTTGTTTTTATTTCAACTTTTTTTATTTTTAATCTTAATTAATTTTTTAATGTTTTTATTTTCTCAATTTTAATTTAGTTGATTAAAAGAAGAAAAATCTAAAATTTTAGTTTATATACCTCTGTTCTTGTTTATATATTTTCTCAATTTTAATTTAGTTGATTTTAATTTAAAAATTTTAATATATCATTTATTTATTTTTATCTTTTTTCAGTTTTGAATTTGAGATTTTTCCCCTTTTTTTCAACTGTTTTTAAACTATTATTATTATTTAACTTTAATTATTTTCTTCTTTCAAACAACTATTTTCAAATTGTATCTTGATGCTTTTAATCTTTTATGTAAAACACATTATATTGAAAATCTTTATTTATATAATGCATTTCATACAAAAGCGAACTCTATGTTTTGCATGAAAGATCATATAGATATAATAAAATATTAGAAGTATAGATGGAAGTTAATTAAAATACATAACAAAATAAAATACAAAGGCAATAAAATAAATTACAGCAGGAGTCGGACTTAAAAGAACTGAGAGTTGCAGCAGATTTGCAGTTTTCTGTGAGTTTTTTTCCAGATACATGAGGCATAAAAAGTAAAATCTGTCTCTCGATGTTTAGTTTTAACTCTGGAGACAAAAAGCAGACCTGAACCAGATGATCTAACAAGTCTGGATGACTCATAACGCAACAGAACAGAAATATATTGTGGTCCTGAACCATTCAGGGCTTTAAATCCATAACCGTCATCTGGTTTAAGACTAATATCAGCCCACATTCTGACTAACAGACCCTGATATAGCTTCTGAAGGATGTGTAGATGTGTTTGGTGATAGTGTAACATATGTGTGTGTGTGTGTGTGTGTGTGTGTGTGTGTTTGCAGGATTTGGTGTCAGAGAAGCTGAGTGTTCAGCAGCAAAGCGTCGAGTTAGAAAGACTCAACGAAGAACTGGAGAAAATCGGACTGAACAGAGAAAAGCTTCTGCAGCAGGAGCACACACTGGAGGACAGGTAGCTCCTCCCCTCACACACCGATTAAACGATTCTATACGTAGTAATCGTCTGATTTCCCTATTTATGTGTGTGTGTGTCAGCAGGTACAGGCTGCTGGAGTCTCGACTGGAGGAAACGGTCCAGCAGACGATGAGGATTAAAGAGGAGAAAATCTCCAGCCTGGAAAAGAAACTGGAAGAGAGCAACACACACAGCAGCGCTCTACGGGCTGAACTCGCCACCGTAAGGACGCAAATCCTCACCGATAAAAACCTCTACTCGGATAAAAAAAGACAAAAAAACACCAACAATCTGGAGGAAATAAAGACGCAGGACTGGGGTTGCAGGGATTTTCTAAAGGCGGAACTTTTCCATGGGAATTAACAGGAATAAATGAGGAAAAACACCCAAAATTTACTAAATTGAAGGTTGAGCTTTAACAGGGAAATGGAATATAATACAATATAATTTGCATGTTACCTGCATGGTCTTAAAAAGTATGAATTTGGACATAATACCTTAAAAATGTTGATATCTGGGTCCTAAAATTTGAGCAGTAATATGCATTTAATACCACTAAAAAATTTTTTACCTTTATTTTAATTGATACCAGCTGTTTCCAGACTCAGTTAATGGTATTTTCTGGTTTCGCCTCATTAAACACTCAGGATCTACTTTCTTGGGCGGAGGGACACATTTTGCCCCTTTGCAACCATACACAGAACTGAGTTTGAGTAAAACATGGATGCGATTATGTTTTTTTTTCTGCTCCAGGCTCGTCAGACGGTGTCTGTCCTGCGTCAGCAGCAGCAGGAGGATGAAGACCAGACCCTGCAGCGATCAGGAGGCAGCCGGGGTCAAGGGTCAGCCACGGCCGAGCTGCTCCGCCTCAAAGATCATCTCATCGACGTGGAGAAGAATGTAAGATTTTCTATTTTTTCTATCCACGAGCCCTAAATAAAAACAAAACGTTTACTGTTATTACACATCCAATGAATCATATTTGTTTTATTTACCGTTTTATTATCAATTATCATATTATTAACAATTATTAATCATAATACATCAGCATGAATGTCCTTTTTCTAATAATATAAAATGAAAACATAGCGAAACATGAACAAATAGAGAGTGAGGTGGTTATTTCTACATATAATCAGAATCAAATGTGGTCTGTGCAGAAGTTTTCTGGGTATTTTCATGTGATTTATTCATTAATTTTGTCTCAACCTTGCATTTATTTATTTATTTACACTTTCTTTATTCATTTTCTAAAAGATATAGATGATAATGAACTATATAAATGTACAAACGTACATAGACAAATACATTTTCAAATAAATAAATACATTAAATAAAGACAGACTAATAATTTATATCATATTTTTTTAGCTTGACAAAAGTTCTAGTTTCTCCAACACTGTTAAATAATGTTTAATTTTTTTAATCTAAATAAAAAACCCTGATACAGCAGCAGCATTGAGTTTTATTCATAAATCACAGTAGAAAACTTCAGCTCCAACACTAAATAAAGTGTTTTTATCTGTAGTAAAACACAATGTTAATATGTTTGTTTGATTATTTAATTGGCTGCTTTATAATCTCCTTTTTAAACATTTTAAAGAATATATTCGTTCTATAATGATCCTCAGTGTGATTTCTATGATTTTATGGACAAATAATTTCGCTTATTTCAAGTTATTTTTCCTGGTTTGGGTCAGTTTGTTGCAATATTCTAACTATATTTGCTCTATAACAGCAACATAAATAGATTCTGACTCTTCTGTAGTCACCTCACATGTTGTAGATTTATTTTATACCAGGTTTAAGTCCAATAACTTTGTGGTTTTAGAGATATTCCAGATTTATTATCATTTATAGCAGGAAAACTGAACTTCAATTACCTAAGCAGCAGTCTCAGGAATTAATATTAGTACTTTTTAATCACATGTTTATTGTCTGAGTTTTATTTTGTGAACTCTATATCCTCCAGAACTCCTCCCTACAGACAGAGAGCAGCTTATTAAAGGAGCAGCTTAAGAAGCTGGAAAACCAGAACAATTCCTTCAACAACCAGATGGTGGCGCAGCAGCGTCACACCACCACGCTGCAGGAGCAGAACTCCGCTCTGCACACACAGACGGCTAAACTTCAGGTAAAACAGGCTCCCTACGGGCCTTAAAAAGTCTTAGAAGGTGCATTTATGCACCTGTGGTCCGTGTTAGGGACCGTCTGCAAATTACACTACTCATGTGTGTTGCAAAATTCCAGTAATTTTCCAAGTTGGAATCTTTTTATGGGAATTAACAGGAATATATGGGAAAAAAATCCTGTGTATTTCCCTTAACAGGGAACTTAAATACAGTTACACACAGGCTCTTATAAAGTCTTAAAACATTAAATTTATGAATAAAATGACTTGGAAAAGGGATTTTTAAGGTATAATTTTAATATCTGGGTCTTAAAATTTGTGCTTTTGGACTTTTAGTGAAGAAAATATATTATAGCGATGTAATACACATTTAAAACTTTAAAATATCCACTAAATCTCAATTAATTGTTCAGGATTGTTAGAGAAACACAATAAGTTAGGGATTTCATACATTTTTGGGGTAATAAATATTAAACTCATTCATTATTAGTAATATCAAAGGGAACTTTTACGTATTTGGGTATTAAATTTTATATAAATGACCTTATTTATTTATAATGACCTTACCCTGTTAAAGGTTCTTTCGTATCTCGCTGTGTTTTAGGTGGAAAACTCCACGCTCTCGTCCCAGAGCGCGTCCCTCATGGCCCAGAATGCCGTGCTGCAGGGCCAGGTCACGGCCCTGGAGATGGAGGTGGAGTCGTGGCAGCGGCAGCGCGAGGAGGCGTGGCGAGCCCGCGAGAGCGTGCTCAGCGACCACGAGCGGCTGCTGAGCGTGCACGAGAGGCAGGCGCACGAGTACGAGCAGCTCATCAGCCAGCACGCCGCGCTGAAAGGAAAACAGAGGGCGCTGGAGGCCGAGCACAGGACGCTGCACAGCAAGTAGGTTCAGACAGAAAAACCTCAGCGACGTGTGATTAGAGTCCTGTCAGGGAGGGAAATATAGGAAAATATACCTTTTGTTGCAGAAGTTGATGATCCTCAGTGGGATTTCTATGATTTTATGGACAAATAATTGATCTTTGAACTCTTAATCAATGAACTTTGCTTTGCATTTTTCTGATTTGGTTCAGTTTGTTCACATTTAAAAGTATTTTTGCTCTGTAACAGCAACATAAATAGATTCTGACTCTTCTGTAGTCACCTCACATGTTGTAGATTTATTTTAACACCAGGTTTAAGTCCAATAACCTTAATGATTGTAGAGATATTCCACATTTATTATCATTTATAGCAGGAAAACTGATAAATAACCTGTTCTGTTCTGCTGAGGACACAGAACATATGGAACAGTATGATTTTAACAATCCTAAAGCTGCATTAATCAATATTTTATATTAGTAATTGATCAAATAACTGAGGTGAAAGCCTCTTTTCGCCTCTTTTATCTCCTCATTTTGTCCTATTACATTTTTTTGCAATATTCTAACTATATTTGCTCTATAACAGCAACATAACTCTTCTGTAGTCACCTCACATGTAAATTTCTTGTTTAAGTCCAATAAGCTTTGTGTTTGTAGAGATATTCCACATTTATTATCATTAATAGGAGGATAATAGGAGCATTATCCTCTTGCAGGAACAAAAAGAACTTATTTTGTTTTATCTGAATATCTTTTAGAGACTTAAGGACATAGAAATAAAGCAGAAAAAATCACAATTTTCTGTCAAAAACACATTTTTGTTGTTTATTCTTTCCTGTTCTATCGTCTCTTTGATTAATACAGCAACAACCACTCGTGGGATTAATTGACGCCTCATGTCCACCCTCATATTATATCAGCACCAGTAGATCAGATCCTTATTGATCAGTGATTGGAACCACCAGACAAACACAGCTTCCCTCTCAGTCTGATGATTTTAGAGAAGCTGGAGGGTTTGAATGTAGATTCACGTCTGGACTGTTTGTTAATATGAGTTGACTGTGAATCATTTACTCTCAGCTGACCCCAGATCTGTCTACAAACCAAAATCCACTCTTGTTCTTCCTCAAAGCTTCACACCGTCACCGGCTAACGTGTTAAATATTTTATAGATTCAGTAAACGCTCTAATTCCAGGAAACGGCTCAGTCGCACGTCTCTGCTTCATACAGTAACAGCTGCGTGATACCAAAGCTTCACACAGTCACTTCCTTCATCTCACGGAGGAACGTCTGTGCTGTAACAGGAGTGACTCTTTTGCGCCATCTGTCTGCAGGCATTGCACTTTGCTGAAGCAGAAGGAGAAATGGGAGGAGCAGGAGGGGCGGGGCCAGAAGGAGAAGGAGGAGCTAACGCAGGAGATCCAGAAGACTCGCCTCCTGCAGCAGGAGAACCTGCAGCTAAAGGCAGAAGTGGACAGGTATATAACAAACACACCATCAAGACGGGTATATAGATGAAATCATGATGCATTTTTAGCTATAAAAGGATCATACATCAGTATTTTATCCTCCTTTTTTTCATTAATCTCTTAAACAACTTCTTACCTGCTCAAAACTACCAAAAATCCAATCATTTTCTGGATTTTAACCCTTTAAATGCCAGTTTCTCCAATCGAAATATTCATTTTTTATTAAAAAAAACACAAAAATGTATTATTTTGTTTATGTAGTTCCTTTTGTTGGAAAAAAAAAAATGCCTCATTAACTTCCATTATACAGTTTACAGTATAAAACCATGCATTCTGTAATATCAGCATTTAATTTTAAAGAAAAGAAGCTATATGTTGACTGTTTTACTGTATTTGACCTTTGACCTTACCCTTTGCAGAGTAGCCGATGCATGAAATTCTTGTATTTTTGCCTGTTATATGTAGATTAAAGCAGAGATTTAAGAAAAACAGATGCAAAAATATTGATGTATGATGATTTCATAGCGGACATTTTTGCAATAAAACCCAATGAAAAGACCTTAATGCAACAACTTCTCTCTCATCTATCGCAACATTCTTCTATCGTGTTGAACCTCCAGGTTGATGGAGAGCCAATCGCAGCAGTCGGAGCAGTGCGAGGGTTTCCAGCAGCGCATGAACGAGCTCAAGAGCTCGTTAAGCTCCTCTCAGCTGGAGGCGAGTCGATGGATGGCGAGATACGATTCTCTGATGGAGAAACACCAGGGCCTGGACCTAACCATGACCAAACTGGACAACCACTGCGAGGTGAACAGCTTAACCTACAGAGAATAGCATTAAAAAGTTGAACTTTCTTAGAATATATAGGTTCAGGGTTGAAATTCAAATGATTTCAAGTGTATTTTTACATATTTTTGTCACTTCCAGCTCTAAAAAATGGCAGATTTTATACAGAATAATGACTAAAACTCTCCAATTTACTAAAGGAAGGGAATCAGGATGATATTTAATCGATCAAATATGTCAGTTTTGTGGTTTATTCATCCTTAGTGTGTAATACCCAGTTTAAAACATTCATATCCTGCAAAATGTGGGCAAAATTAGCTGTTTTTGTGGGTTTTATGAGCTGGAAGATCTTGAAATTGCTTAAATTGTGGGTCCTGAATCTATAATCAATGACATTTTAAAGTTTTTTTTACATAATTTAGGCTTCCAGCTCATAAAACCCATAAAAACACGAATTCAAAGTATTAGAATTAGAGTCACGGCTTCAAAAAACACCACATTTAGACAAAAATTGACATTTTACCATATTTAGACTTTTTCTCCTGCAAAACCTAAGAAGTAAATGACGATTTCTTCACAGATTCTCATAATTTTCTATTCAAATTTTGCAAAAATGGACAAATAAATACTTGAAAGTTTAACTTTTTTAATGGAAATGGAGATTTTTATAAATTTTATACATCCAGGGCTCACAGTTTATTTAATTTATTTGATTATTTTTTACATATTTGGAGCTTCCATCTAAAAAAATTCAATTCACATATATTTTATTCCATATTTTGATTGATTTTGATGGATGTTGAGAAGTAAATGGTGATTTCTTCACAGTATTCTTCTTTCTTTTCTTCTTTTTCATGGGTTTTATGAGCTAAAAGTCCAAATAAATACTTGGAATTGCTTAAATTTTGGGTCCTAAATCTATAATCTATGAAAGTTTTTCCCTTTTTTAAAGGAAATATGCAAATGAATGAACTTTTCCATGTTATTCTAATCTGTATTTAGGAGCATTATTTCTTTTTGACTCACAAATCCTGAACTCCGTGTCCTGATCTGACTCCTGTACACGTGTGTGTGTGTGTGTGTGTGTGTTATTTAGCTGTTGAGTCGGCTGAAAGGGAACCTCGAAGAGGAAAACCACCACCTCCTGAGTCAGATCAACCTGCTGAGTCAGCAGAACCACACTCTGCTGGAGAGGAGCATGGAGAGCAAAGAGCTTTATCACCAGGAACAGAAGCTCTACATGTAAATACCTGTTAAAGCTGATAATGGACGAAGAAATACAGAAGCAGGAAATCACACTGATTTTTTTCCTCTGTCTCTCTTTGTGTCTGTGCAGCGACAAGCTGAATGCTCTTCGTCGCCAGAAAGAGAAACTGGAGGAAAAGATCATGGATCAGTACAAGTTCTACGACCCCACGCCTAAAAAGTATTTATTCACAGCGTTTAATAGATAAAACGTGGAATTTATAGATTTATTCATGTTTATTTGTCAGGGAATGTACAAAAATAATGCACCAAGTTATTAAAAACACCTTTAAATATACACTTATCTACCTAAAGATGATGTTTGCAGCATCAAATTCATGATTTTATAGACAAATAAAAGCGATGACAACAACAAAATTAGCGTCGAATTCATAAAGATTAATAATTTTAGTTTTAATTGAATTACTCTTGGTTTTCAACCAGGATTTTAGGATTCTATTATTTTCATTTATTACCATAAATAGACATGGAAAAGGCATATTTTAAGTGTTAAGTGATATTATCCTCCATAATTAGTGGGTTTCATTCAGTGGAGCTTAAAATCTAAAATGTGAAATCATATTCACGTCATATTAATAAATATATTCAACTTCAATATTGAAATACCATAATTTGTCCATATCCTGTCGCCCTAGATATAACCTTTTATTAAAATGTTGTGGGAAACACTGCTGTAATGTACTTTTAATTAAATAATACTTTTGAAATTATAGCAAAATGTTTAATTCATTTTATTTCCTCAATTTTGCTTGATCAAGAAAGGACAAGCAGAAAAGGCTAAGTACAATCCAGGCCTGAATTAATGATTTATTTGAGTTAATAGCAATTTATTTATAATGCTTTATTATTAACACTCTATAACCTTATTATAACGTAATGTTAATAAGCATCTTATAAGGTCTTATTACATATTAATACATGGTGTTTCCCAGATGCCTGGTCACTTAAAGTGTAAATTAATAATAGAAATATTAAATTAAATATTATATATTTAATTTAAAATAAAAAAATATTAAATATTAAAATTAAAAATATTTATATTAAATTAAATTAAAAAAAATGTAATTATTATTATTTTCCAATTTATATATTGGGTTAAAAATGAATGAGGTTAGTAAATAAATACATTTGAGAATTAATAAATGAAATAGAAAATCAAATAAATGAGAAAATAACATAATTTTATTAATTCAATAAATAGAAAATGGTATAAATCTGGACATTTACTGGTATGTTTATTTGTCTACTGAGTCAATATTTGTTTATTTATTCTTGATTATGGCAGTTTGGTAGTATTTATTTCCTATTTTATGTGTATTGTTTTCCCCGATGTTAAAGATTTAATTTAATTTTGTTTTTTCAGGAGGAGTCAGTGGTCCGGAGCCAAAGCTTTCGCCAAACTGATCAAACCGAGGAAGGAGAGCAGCAGGGAGAGAGATAAGGAGGCCTCCAAAGACCGGGACCAGGTGAAGACCGCACCTGACATCCCCCTGCCCGCCCCCCCGCCCCTGCTGCCCCCCGAAACCCCGCCCCCGCTCCCCAGGAGGACGACCAGCGACCCCCAGGACCACGGTAACCATAGCAACCACATCACCAGCCCCGGCCTGGGACCCCTGAGTCCGGCGCTGACGCCCATCAACCGAGGTAAACACTGTCTCTCACACACACACACACACACACACGTAACACATCATTTATCTCAGTGGTTCTCAAAGTGGGGTCTGGGGACCCCCCCAGAAAAAAAAGGAAGAGAGAATAATTTATTTTTACTTTAATTCCACAATGACAGAATGTTCTATAGAGGACTCATATAATTTAAAATAAATAAAGATATTTATTTAATTTAATGGTATTTATTACCTATTATTTGTGTATTATATGCACAAGAATTTATTTAATTATTTTTATTTAATAATTTAATTTATTTAATTTCAAATTTTATAAACTGGGGATGAAAATGAATTGGAAGAGTGAATAAATAAATTAATACTTATAATAATTAATGAATAAATTGGAAAATCTAATAAGAAAATGCACAAATAAATTAATTTTATTAATTTAATGGAAAATTAAATAAATGGTAAGTTTATTTGTTTATTTATTCTTGATTTATTTATTTAATTTAGTATTTATTTCTGATTATTTGTGTATTGTTTTTCCTTTGCACATTGATTTATTTAAAATTTTATTTTCCAATTTAAATATTCAGTTGAAAATGAATGAGTTTAATAAATAAATAAATACATTTGAAAATAAATAAATAAAATTGAAAATCAAATAAATAAGAAACTACACAAACAAATTAATTTAATTAATGAATTAAATAGAAAATGGAATAAATCTGGATATTTACTTGTATAATTATTTGTGTACCAGTTTATTTAAATTATTTGTATTTATTTCCTATTGTTTGCATATTATTTTCCCTTTGCACATGAATTAATTTAATTTCCATATATGACGGTGTATATATATATATATATATATATATATATATATATATATATATATACTTTCTGTTCTAAAACATCAGTTTGGGAACCACTGATTTATCTGATGTTTTTTTAAAATGTGCTGATAAATAAATAAAAATAAAATCATCTTTGGATCAGGTGCACCTCCCTGTCTGCTCCTATAGAGGGCAGTGTTGATTATCATATAACTACACTACACATCTGTTTCCTCCACTGTGTCTGTTCTCTGCTGTTCCCACGGTAACCAGAATACCAGATGTGCTGTGCAGCAGTTTACATTAAAGGATAAAGCTCCGCGATTTCCTATATTTTATGCAACCAAACACAGATTTCCTTTATTCCTCTGTGCCGTAGACCTCCGTCGTCCAAAAACTTCTCAAAACATGTCAGCGAAGAGTGCGATTGCACTAACTTTGTTTATAAAGAGGTGTGAAAACTGATAAGACTGAAGAGAGCGGCTCCTAGTACGAGACTTTACTGGAAGGCACTTCACTAGCTCTTCTTGAAGTTATAGGATACGTGTATAATCTAGAAAAAAAAGCTGATTTTTAATAGTTTTAGGGAAAAAATAGAGATCTACGGCACAGATGAATAAGAAATATTAGATTTAGATATACAAATTTAGTTTCTGCATATAAGATTAGTTGAAAATAAGACAAGTTAAAGTCATTTTACCTGATATTGGTTTAAGGACTACAAAATCCTTTGATTAAATTTGTGATTTTCCTTCTTCAAGTATGGATTTTTGCCTTTTCTACGCACCTGTCTCCTTTTTTTAGCCCAAAAATCTACATCCCCTGTTCTTTTTTTCCTTGTATAAACTCCACAAAAATAACATTTAATGAAGGGAAAAACCTCAGAAAGAGTAAAAGAAGAGGAAAATAATACATTTAGAACAATAAATTAACAAATATATAGATTAATGATGGAAAATGAGTAAGATATAGAAAGATCCACACCTAGATTTACTATTTTACTAAATATTTTTGCATCAGACGTTAAAATCATATTCAGAATGAGAGGAATTTGAGCAATTTGCTTTTTATCTTTAACTTTAAACTGTTTATAGTGATGATCTGTGCAATGCAGCATGATTTAATCTAGAGTCATAGCCTTTTATATCTTTGCAATAGTCAAATCTTATCAAAGACGACTCCATAAATACAAAAAATATATAAAACAGAACACTATCAGACTATGAGAGACTGTTCTTAGTGTTGTCTTATCAGATTTACTGTAATATTCCACAGATCTCTCCCTGACACCCCTCCAAAAACAACCAAACAACAATAAAAATAAATGTTTTTGGCTTTTCTTGGCTCGCCGTGGTGCGCGGTGACGTCACTGGGACGATCGGTCCCTGTAGAACTGGGAGAACTGGGAGAAAAGGAGGCGTTTGGAATAATTCAGAGATCTGAAACAGCAACAGAAATACAGGAATTCCTCGCGGATCACTGCCGCCGCTGCTTTGCAGTGACAGCCAGTTATTCTTGTGTCAACACCGCGGGTCAAATACATGGAAATCGCAGCGAAAACATTCAAAATATTTGGTTTTAGATACACAGATGATTAAGAAAAGTCTGAGACGAGTTTGAGGATGAGAATCAAGAGTTTTACAGGTTTATTTCAGGTATTTTAGACGTTTCTTTATTCACAAACATGTTCCCAGCATTTAAAAAAAAAACAATGGTTTTCACTGATTTTCTACAAGGGCCATGTTGCCTTTATAGATAAATCCTATTTATTTATTAATAATAAAGCACCTTTCTTATAGAAATGTATTGATGAGGAACTTTACTTCAAGATTATTTCGGTTTCCAGACACAGAGAAGAGATTCCACTTCCTGTAGTTGATATATTTCCTGTTATCTAAGCACCATACACTTCACCTATGTATATATTCCACAGCGTACCAGTATATTCATATTACATTCATGCATCCACATTTATAAGCTATTTTTGTGATTAATTTGAAGCAGAAACACTTTTAAATGGGATCCTCTTCACTGTAGCTGACATATGCCTTTATTTATTGTTGTTTTTTAGTTTTTTTCAGGTTGGGATTTGGGGTTAGGAGTAGTAAAAGGGTTAAAATAAACCTGCTACCTCTCAGAATCTTAAAATAGACGCTAGATGCCCTTTGACCTCTGTTTCTATCTCTAGACTATTCACTCTGTTCTATTCTCTGTTCCTGAATGTAGTAACAACTTCTATGTTGCATGATCCTAACTGGGTTTATTTCTGTGGGTTTAATTCTACTCATGACTGAGCTCAATTCACTCTTAGTTCAACTAGTGGTTCTGGGAAAACCTGGAAAATGATTTTCCAGTCATTGAAAACATATGGAAATTGAGAAATGTCCTGGAAATTAGCATAATTGAATGTGGCTAAATTAGCATTAAAGCTATCCATATGGCTTCCATACAATAGAATAATAGAATAGAGATAGATGTTAATAAATAAAAAGTATTTAAGCCATAAAATAAAGGGGAATGCTGTATATTTCTGCTTGAAGGTTTAAGCCTTTAATTTAAATCCAGAGTGAGTTGAGGTCAGTCCTGATTCTAATGCATGATTATTATTAACAATGCTGTTTTCTTGTTTAATTCTAATGGATTCTCTTGCATGTTGTGTTGTTTTTTTAATACTTCTGTTCATTTTATTTACTCGGTGTCATTTTTCTTTTATCATTTCTCCACCTTTTCTCCTTCTCAGCTCCATCTTCCCAGAAACGCTTCCCTTTCCTCCGCAGTAAAAGCCAAGAAAAGTTCCTTTTCTCCTCCTCCTCCTCCTCTTCCTCCTCCTCCTCCTCCTCCCCCACCTCCCGCTCCTCCTCCCGCCCCTCCCTGTCCCTCAGCAGAAAACTCAGATTCTGGTCTTCCTCTGACATCGGGGCCGAGCTCATCTCTAGCCAGCCCATCTCAGCCAATGGAGTATTCTAACACCTTCCTCCTCCTCCTCCTCCTCCTTTAAAACCATCATCATCATCATCATCTTCATCATTACTGACAGAATTCCAGTATTTCACACACAAATGGACTTTATAGCACACTACATACGGTTAAACACACAGAACACAAACAGGCTGCAGTTATGAGCCAACCAGTGTTACTAGTAAGTAGTGTGTGTGTGTGTGTGTGTGTGTGTGTGTGTGTGTGCACAGCTTGCTCGCATATATCCGCATGTCCCCGTGAAGCGTTGATATCTAAACATTTGAATATGTTTGCTTGTCACCTCCCTTTTATAAAAATGATTATTCTCATTTCACTGGCAGGTCGCCATGGCAACAGATTGCCGCAAAACTCGTCAGCTACCTCCTCGTTTGTCTCTGCTTGCCACAACCCTTCACCTGTCTGGAAATATTTAGATTTACCAGCTTATATATATATATATATATACAGTTCTTAATTGTTGAATAAATAGGTGCAGCATTTATTTATATAGAGTTTTATTCATAAATTACATGAGAAAACCTCAGTTCCAACACTAAATAATCTAAATTACTAAATTATCTGTAGTAAAACACAATGTTACTGTTACAGCATCAATATATATCATTAATATAGTTTAATATAAACTACTAGATTTGATAAGATGTGTCCCATAGTCCCCATCCAACCCATGATGAAATGTAATTGAGGTTCTTATGAATGGACTTATAATTAAAATACATTTTTGCTGAGGACCCCCTGGAGCCACCTTGAGGACCCCTGAGGGTCCCTGGACCCCACTTTGAGAACCACTGTCTTATAAAATATATTCTTCATGTTTTGTAATGATCCTCAGTGTGTTTCTATGATTATATGGACAAATAATTGATCTTTGAACTCTTATTAATCATTGAACTCTGCATTGCAGATTGTTCGTCTTTATTTTAAGTTATAAATAAAGTATTATAAATATTATATATAATTCTTCATGCAAGCATAAAGTAACATAAATTGATTCTGACTCTTCTATAATCACCTCACATGTAGTAGATTTCTCTTAAAACCAGGTTTATGTGCAAATGAGCTTCGTGGTTGTAGAAATATTCCATATTTATTATTATTTACAGCAGGAAAACTGATAAATAAACCTGGGTCTATAACATATTTCATATAAGGATCTTTAAAGCTGCACAACAAGCTCAAAGCAGGAACTGTTCTCACTTTTCGAAGAACAAAAACAGCCTTCCTCTTAGTGAAATTCACCACAAACGCTGCTGCTGCAGCCTGATGTGGTCTCTGTATGACTAATAGTCGGAAAATGAAGGAAATTAAATGAGCTGTCATGTTCTCTCACTGTTGAGCAGAAATTTCAGTTCTGTCACTTCTAACCGTGAAAAACAAATGACAATAAGTGAGAACAAATTACAGGGTGTTGGATAATAAAGACAAGAATAAATCTAAATCTAATCTAAACCACATCGGTGCAGCTTTTAAACCGTATGTGTCATTTTTACTGACTCATGACGCACAAAAGCGAGAAACAGATGCCAGAAATCCCCTGTTTTAAGACGCTGGTTAGAAAAATCCAGAAAAAAAAACGTTTGAGAGGAATCCTCTTGGTCCTAAATGAGCTAAAACAAAACACAATCAACAAAATACAGATATAGAACAATGGAAATAAAGAAATAGTAAAACAAAACCAACAAAAACCATAATAATCATTAAAAAAAAGGGCAAAATGAGCAAATCTCTATGGCACACATTGAGTTTTCCCTTATTTGTATAATATAATATACAAATAGTAGTAATATATGTAATATATTGTATAATATAATATATAAATATATATAATATAAATAATAATAATAACCTGCTATAAATAGTTTAGTTTATTTGTATTAAACATGTAAAACAAAAATCAATCAAAAACAACAAGAAAAGAAAAAAAGCTTTAAAAAAAGGAAAATAATATAACAATAATTAAACACTTACTTTTACTATATATATATATATATATATATATATATATAATACAATATTATGTACAATCAGATAAAAGCAGTGTTAAAACAGATACATATACATTGCATTGCTTATAAGCCACTTACGAGCAATGAAAAATAAAATAAAAAATTTAAAAAAATTAAAATAAAAAATAATCTGCTTTAAATCATGTTGATATAACATCATCAGAAACATGTTTATTTTATTTTATTTGTTTTAAACATGTAAATCAAAAATAAAACATTACAAAAAAGGAGAAAATTAAAAAATGTAAAGAAAAAAATATATGAAAAAAAGGAAAATAATAGAATAATTTAAAATATTATGTACAATCAGATAAAATCAGTGTTAAAACAGATGCATTGCTTATAATTGGCTTATGAGCAATGAAAAATAAAATAAATAATAATAATGTGCTATAAATCATGTTTAGTTTAGATTATTTGTTTTAAACAAAAATAAAACATCAACAAAAAAGAAAAAGGTCAAAAAATAAAAAAGGAAATTAATACAAATACACATTTAAAGAGGAGTAGGAAGAATATATCTATATGTAAATTATAGTAAAGTCATTTTCTTTCATAATTACAGTATAATTAGTACTAATAATCATAATAAGAAGATAAAGCACATTAAAACCTATGAAAATAAGTCAATGAACCAATATTTAAAGGGAGATAATTTTAATCTGATGCTTTAAACACAGATAATACTGTGATTTTTATTTTAATTTATTTCTAAGCCGATGAATTTCTTCCTAATTCCTGCTCCGCTCCTCTTGCTTCACCGTGTAACTAACGACACAGACGTCCCAGTGTTTTATCCCTCGCTCTCTGGCAGCAACCTGCTTCCTGTGGTTCTTTGTGCTGTGGTGACACTTTGGCCAAAAAGGTCAAAGGGCGATGACTCAACTCTCCATTGGTCCCGGTTCTGCAGGTCTGGCCGACAGGGGCCGCGGCGTTTACCGCAGCAGTACTCCAGGGGGCAGCAGCGAGAGCGTCAACGGAGAAGATGGACACCGTCAAGGTCAGAGATGCAGAGAAATGATGAAAAATGTGATGTCTCATTGCTGTTTCTCTGTTTATTTATCTACTACTACATAAAAATAGGCTTAAAGGGGCAATTTAAGCCTTTTATTATTGTTTGCCCTAGTTTTCCTGCATATTATTATATTGGTTTGGGTTAAAAAATTTGGCTAATTTAAGCTCAAATTTCTGTTTGTCCAAAGTTGAGTCATAAGAATCCTGTTATATATATATTTTACCCATTTTTCTAGTCTATACACACAGATATGCACATAAATAACTATTTAAAACATGATTTATCACAGGTACATTCCCAGGTTATTCTAGAGACTTGAACCATTAAATAGATATATACATTGATAATTTGAATAAAATAGGAGTAAAAGGCAGGAAACACTTGGAAATTTATTTATTTCTTGCTTAAAATGCCTTTAAAAGCATTTATCAGGTCTCTCAATGTACATTTTGTGTTTATATTGGTTTAAATGTCCATTTTTAACCATTTTTTTACAGTAAAGATAGTTTTTTTTTACACAAATCACATAGAATGTGCGTTTTTTTGTAGATTTTTTTTGTCAAAGAATGATAAATCTAAATTATTTCATCCACCTATAATATAAAACTATTTTATTTTATTTTAATTTATGATATACAATGACATCCCTTTTATACAAATATCAAAAAATATATAATCTCCTCTGTTAAAGGTGCATTTTTCCTTATCACAGTAACGTAAGATCATTTTCAATTAGATAGAAAAGAGTGTTTTATTAATATTATAGCTATAATAATGGTGTGTAACTGTATATTATTGAGGTCAAGGAATCTAAATAAATGGGCATCAAGTCTACAAATGTAATTTCTATATCCACAATAAGATTTTAAAGGCAAATTATGCACATTTTCTAATTGAAAAAGCCAAATTTTAAAGGTGCACCTGATAAAATACCTGAATATGCAACATGAGAAGGTGTTGAGTCATGAGATATCAAATATATAAGTATATTCATTTGTATTGAGACACAATGATGAGTTATATTGAGTAATATCAGTGTTTTTTTATTTATTTTGAATCACCTAGGTCACAAAGCAATGAGCTCCACTCCGAGCCATAACTCCGGGTCCAGACTGGGACCAGGTCCAGGTCCAGGCCGCCGACCCAGAGGTGAGTCTCAGCTCAGTTCAGGACCACGTCTGGATGCACGAGCCCTTAAACGCGTCTATTTCTTATTTCATTCTTTTACTCTCGCTACCTTTAGGTCTGTTACTGGACGAAGACTCTCGCCTCAACAGCTCTGACTCCATGTTCGGTCAGAGCAGCAACATGGGTGGACGCCCCGGTTCGGCCGATTTCAGCCACAACACGTCCAGCTCCAACTCCCCCGTCAACTGTAGAGGTGCAGACGTCGATCCGTTTCCATGTTTTCTGCAAATTAGTTTCCAGAAATCTCCACTTCTGCAGCATTTAGAGATGCTAAACTGTCCAGTTTTATACCCGACTATATTCTGAAGGTTGATTCCTGACCCGTTTGTTCATATATCATCCACAACCTGATTTATACAACATCTTATTCATTTAAAAAATGGCGACAATACGCTATTTTCTGATTTTTGTGTTAAAGGAAAGGCAAGTTTATTTGTATAGAACTTAAAGGGCTTCACATAAAACATTAAAGCATCAAGATTAAGCTTAAAACAATTGATTGAAAAGAGAAAATGATAATATTAAAGAAATAAATAGGGATATTTTCATGTTAAAAAGTCTTATATTAAATTAATCTGTATTTTCTTCTACAATTAGTGCAATATTGAGCAGAATTAATTCGGCATTGGCAGATAATTTATCTTATTTTAATTTTTTTTTCTAGATTTTAGTCAATTTAATCATTTTTAAGAAAATATTAGTCCTGTTTTCTTGCAAATAGACTAAATTGCAAATAAAATTAAATTAAAAAATTTTAAAAAATTAAATAAGCAAAAAAAATCAGCCAGTGGAATAAGATAATTCTATTAAATATTGGAATAATTGTCCAAAAACAAGATAGAAGAAATAAAATTTAAAAAAGAACAATCAGAAATTATCACTTAATAAAAAAATAAATGATAATTAAATAAAATTTAAGCAAGATAATAATGTTTTATTTGTAAGGGATCAACTAAAGAAGTTTCATGATGATATCTATTAGTTAATAATTTTATTTTAAGAAGTGGAATCATTAAATTCTACAGCAAAAGGCCATTTATGTCAAAGATAAATGACAGTTTTCACATAGTCAGTACCAACACTACTAATTAATTGATTGATTAATTAATCGATTAATTAATTTAATATTTCTCGCTGTCTTAGATGCACCGGATCGCCAGGTTCGCTCCGCCAGCCTCTCCTCTGATGACGTCATGGGCCTCGGCCAATCACAGCAGTCGCTGTCGCGTAGCTCCACCCTCCCGTATGACCACGCCCCCCAGAGGGCCCAACCACAGCGAGGGGGCGGGGCCAGAAACAAAAGCCGCGCCGCTTCTCCTGGAAGTGAAATGGTGACGCTGGAGGAGTTTTTACACGAGAGCAACACAAAGTCACCTCCAATGGTAAAATAGAGAATAATATAATAATAATAGAGAATAATATATATATATATATATATATATATTCCCAATAAGTTAGATATATAAGTGCTCTTCCTATTTAGTCTGAATTTAATAAGTGAAATAAGTAAAAGTTCATGTAATAAATATTAAACTAATATTATATAAAATTATATAAAAAAATATTATATATACAAAATTATTATAAAATTGTGTTTCTTCTCATTATTGTTAATGTAATTAGTAGTATTGTCTGGTAAAATTTATAATTTTAAAGGGAACTTTTACTTTTTTCATAAGATTCTGACCAAATAGGAAGAGGACTTATTTACTCCAATGGTAAAATATATAATAATGGTTTTATTTATATATATATATATATATATATATATATATATATATATATGCCCCAAAAATGTCCGCTGAGTCTCTTACAATATCCCTAACATATTACCTATTAGTTTATTAACTATATATACTGTATATATACATGCAAAGCTGAAATGAGTAAAAGTTAACTATATATATATATATATATAGTTGATATAGTTCTATATATATCTGTATATATGTATATGTATATACGTATATATATGTATATATATATGTGTATATATATATATATGTATATGTATATACGTATATATATGTATATATGTATATATATATATATATATATATATATATATATATATATATATATATATATATATATATATATATATAAATAAGTAGAATTACTAATTTTACTAGAGAATATT
This sequence comes from Lepturacanthus savala, assembly GCA_030544235.1. Taxonomy (NCBI): domain Eukaryota; kingdom Metazoa; phylum Chordata; class Actinopteri; order Scombriformes; family Trichiuridae; genus Lepturacanthus; species Lepturacanthus savala. The sequence goes on from CM060469.1 coordinate 3,548,336, forward strand.
ACTAATTACATTAACAATTATGAATGAGAAGAAACACAATTTTATATATATATATATATATATATATATATATACTCTACAATGGAAAACCTGATGTTTCCTTATATTCAACTTATTCCATGTGGACACATCTTTTCTGGATTTTTACTCTGCAGCGAGCAGGAAAAAATGACTCTTACATCAATAAATCAGAGGGAAACATCTTTAAAAATGACAAATTAAGAGGTTTTATTTTCATGATGAATTGCATGTTAGTTGCATTCGATAGTGTTTTTTTTTCTCGTCCAGCTGCAGGAGATTTAGGGGGATTTAGGGTCAGTCAACAAAGAAAAACACCATCAATAAACCAGAAGGAATTCAACATTTTATGTTTTGTTTTAGATGTTTAACTTGGCCTTTTCAGACGTGGACGTTTTATTTCAGTTCCTCGGTGGGAACTACGCTGTTAACACAAACTTCCTTTATTATGTTACACATTTCTGATAAGATTTGAACTGTCTGAAGCTAATGGGCTGATTATGGAGCACTTTGTAAATAAAACCACTTAGTAACAGAGGAGTGTAATGGATATCGGCTTCATCATAGCACAAATAGAATAGAACCTCAGGTGTCCAGAGAAGACCTTCGACCATTCCAGGACTATTTTATACATGGATAATAACAGAAAATAGGTCTGAATGCAGCAAAAAATCAAAATCCAAGGTCAAAGAGTGTCTCTTTCTGACTATTTATGCGATTCAAGGTAGAATAAATAGGATCCTATAGGTAAATACTCAAAGTATTCATGTATCATGTACTCAAAGTATTCAAAAATATACATTTTTGAGCATAAATCCATTGGAATAATGCAAAAATTCAGAAAGAAATTTGATTCAACACTTTTAGGGAGAAATAATAAAGACAAGAAGAATCTAAGAAGAAACTAAAGGAGTTCTAATGGAGCTGCACCTTTTCAGATGATTGTAAAGTCCTGGAATTCGTGTGTTTTCTCTGCTTTGATCTCACATACAACAGCATGAAATCAGCATTTCTGCTGCTCTGAACCTCCACGGCATCAGGATTCATTAAGGTTTCGTTTCGGGTAAATTGAGCCGACGTGAGGTCACTGCAGCTGGTGATTGGACGGTGAATCCTCCTCAGCGGCAGAATGCTGCAGTTGGATCGAGTTCCGGCATAAATTCCTCTCGTTTGGCTGAACCCGTGCGACCTAATGTCTCGGCTGCTTCGAGGCCGGTTTACCTTTCAGCCTTTTCACCTGTCAGTGACGTGGATGGATGACACATCTCTTACTAACGCTTTCCCCACCCCCGCTAGCGCTTCCTATCAGTTCTAATCCAGCTGTTGTGAAATCCTGCCCACAAATCAGAGGTTTCCATTCCAGCACGTCTACGTCCAGATGTGAAATCACATCTGGCTCCGAGAATCACTTAAAGACAACAATCGTCTCACTTTGTGTCAATGTGTTGAGTCCTAAAAGAACTACAACACCCATAATAATTCTAACTGATGACGGTGTGGAGAGATGGAGGCTTTGATCATTAAATCTGATAAGACGCTTTTATTATAATAATATTAATTCATCAGTTTTATATAGTGTTATTTCCAGTGATCAAAGACGCTTTATATGACGATGAAATGCCCTGTATGATAAATGAATCCATATCTATACACACGCTAATACTGCCAGAAATAATAGTTTTAAGTGCAACACAAATGATTAATAAAAGCAAAATATGAATGTGGGAGAGAGGAAACTTTCAGGTTGGATCCATTAAACTGTGTTAGAAGATGAAAATGAGAAGTTAAAGCAGATTTTTAGTGAAAATATAAGATAATTATTTGCCGTCTGATGTTTAAACACATCTCTGGCTCATTATATTCTGCACAAGTCATTTCAATGCATTAAATGCTATAAAAAGCATTATTTGTAGAGCACATTTCAACAAAAAGGTCGTTCAAAGTGCTTTACATAAAACTTTAAAAGCATCAAGATACAATTTAAAAACAGTTAGCATATGTTTTCTGAGTTTGCAGGTGTTGTGATCCTTTTCAGCCACCGTAGTTGGTCTTAAAACAAGATCAAACTAACCCAAATTAGGGGAAAAAATGAAATAAGATAAACTAGCTACCAGTGGAATCCGATAATCCTACTCGATATTAGACTCATTTTCTGAGTTTGCATGTGGTTTTTTTGAGTTTGCATGTGTTGTGACCCTTCTTGGCCACCGTAGTTGGTCTTAAAACAAGACCAAATTGACCCGAATTAGGGGAAAACAATAAAAATAAGATAGATTAGCTACAAGTGGTATAAGATAATCCTACTTAGTGTTAGACTAATTGATCAATTTTGTGGTTTTCCAAATGGAATCAGATAATCCTACTCGATATGTAATTTTGCATGCATTTTCTGAATTTGCAGGTGTTTTTTCAAAGCTTGCATGTGAGTTTTTTTTATTTTGCAGTTTTTTTTCTGAGTTTGCAGGTGTTGTGACCTTCTCGGCCACCGTAGTTAGTCTTAAAACAAATATGCTTAATTAGCTGCCAGTGGAATAAGATAATCCTACTTGATATTGGACTAATTAAACCAAGAACACAATTATTATAATTAACCCTGGTTATCTAAAACGTGGTCTCTGATGTTTCTTTTTACTGGTCAGGTGTCCACAGGAAGCAGAGAGGACTTGATGACTGACTATTTCACCAGAAGCCCCGCCCCCTCGGGGTCCGGTGGCCGTGACCAGGCGACGCCCACCAGCTACGTCACGCCCACCGTTCAGGCGTCCAACCAGCGGCCGGGTCAGAGCGTGAAGCCGTCACCGCGGCAACCCGTCGGCCAATCCCCGGCCTCGGCCCAGAGAACCGGCCAATCGCTGAGCAGGACGTTCAGCCTGGCCTCTGTCGACCTGCTGCGCTCCAACGGGCCCGACAGTTACCGCGGCAACGACGGCCAGCCCGACGGCGTGGTGGTCCGGCGTCAGGGCGGAGGAGGGGGAGGGGCTAACGGCAGGGAGCGGCCACTCTCGGCCCGCCTGGCTGGTCCGACCAATCAGCACGGAGATGGTGGCGGCGGCTACCAGAACCCGCCCATCCACCACTCGTCTTCCCTCAACCTGCAGACGGACAGGGGGAGGGGCCCCGCAGCCTCTTCCTCCACCTCCTACCATCACCGAGGGGAGGTTGCCATGGTAACCCCGGTCAGGGCCGTTCCGGCCACACGGCTGGACGAAGCCCCCGAGCACGGTGGCGGCAGCAGCGGTGACTCTCAGCTGAAGAAAGATGGCGACCGGGAGCGCTGCGGCTCGGTGGAACGTCCAAAAAGCACGCCGGCGTCCCCCGACCCCAACAACGACCCCCAGACCGTGTGGTACGAGTACGGCTGCGTCTAATCGCTGCAGCGGGGCGTGGCGGCTCGGTCTAAAGACTGGAACCACAACACTCAAAGACTGCTGGGGCCTGATTATGGGCTGAGTTCAAAAAAAAAAAAACCTCAGACAGAAGCAACCAGTCGTCTCAGCCTGAACTTTGTCCCGTGGACTCGGCGTCTCTGATCTTCTGGTTGAGCTGGAATCAAACACGACACCGACTGGAGAGGAAAAAAAAAAAAAAAGCCACATAAACATCTCTGCAGGAAGGAGTTTTTGTGTTTTTAGACGATTCCTCCACTGCCAATAAAACATCAGGCTCATCAGACCTCGGCTGCTGGGTCCGTTCAGCCTCTTTTTTTTAATATTACGACACTATCGATGTTGGGAATGTATCGGCCTGTTTACTCTGATCCAGCAGCATCGCAGCCACCAAAGCAACTTATTTTCTGTGTGTTTTTTTTAACGTGTGGCTGATTTTGAAAAATTAACTGGATGTTTTTGACCAGATGATGATGTTTTGTGTATTTTTTTAAAGACTACAACATCCATCTACAACACTTTTTAACGCCTGCGGAAATTGAATATGCAGTTTGTGGAACCGAGAACACTAGAAGAGACGGGCTCCGTCTATGAGCTGGAACTCTTCTGACCGACAGGGTCACCGATCCACCAGCGGCACCGGAGCAGGCTGAATGTATCTCCAACCTCCTCCCTCCAAAACAAACACTGGAAAAAGCGACGGGAGCGGGTTAGTGAAGCGACGGAGAATAAACAGAGGGACAGATGTTGGGACAGATATAGAGACAGATGTTGGGACGGATGAGTAACATGAGGACGGGTAGATAAACAGGACGGGAGGTGGGGAGGCGACTCCCAGTTAAATTACAGTCCTTCTCCCTCCATCTTTAGATCCTGTCCCAGCATGCATCACTCCGACACTTTACGGGAAACGGCGCTCGGCCCGAGCCAACACTATTTTCACAAAAAAAAAAACACACACACATATATATACACATATATATTTAATGATATATATACAGACACACACACATTGTCCTTGAGGGGGTTGGTTGTGGCTTTTTCTGACCATTGAGCTGGACTTAATTCACACACACACACACACACACACACACACTGGGCGAACCACTGCGTTTTTGGTCGAGTGTTCTGCTGCACGTTAAGTTACCCAGACACGAAGAGAAAGAGAGAGAAGAGGCTGTTTGCATGCAACGAATTAGCTTTAGCACTAGCTTGATAGACAGATTCATTTGTGGGAAAAGGGGTGTCTCGAAATGTTAGGATAAAGTCGTCTATGGTGGTTTTTAAGCTTCTTATTATGAGGTTTCACGGTGCAAAACATTTAATTTCCTCATTGCATTTTTTCACAGTTTTCAGGCTTTTTATAGTCCAAATGATTAATTGAATAATTAAGAAACTGAGCACAATCGCATCAAAATATGAGTCTGTTGCTGCCGTTTTCAGACATCGAAGTAGCACGGCGGCCATGTTGGAGTGGGGTGAGAAAAACACTCACAAAATAAGGAGAATATGCAGCTTTGATTTGTGGATCTCAGATCAGATTTTAGACATAAAACAACACATGTAGCTTATTCACAAGAAACGAAATATGAGCACACGGAACTATTTAATATGAGCAACCAAACTCATCAGGCGTTTAATTGGTGATAAATGACGTGTTGTCATGGAAGATCTGTGGTTTCAAACAATTTATGTTTGAAAAATCTAAAACACACACACCACAACAGATTGTTCCTGATTGTTTCCTGTTTATGTTTTTTTTTGTGAATAGAAGATTTACAAATACTTGGTGTATTCTTTTAATTCGAGAAGAAGAGGAGGAGGAATCCCTCAGAGACGGAGGAGGATTTTCATGAATGGACTTGACCTTTTGTCTGTACTGCTGTTTGTAAATAGAAGTAGAAGCGACTGACGGCAAAGACACAAACATTCCTTTAAAAAACGAAAAAAAGAAGCACTAGATGAGGGAAAGAAGAAGAAGAAGTGAACACTGGAGTCGTGAAAATGAAGATTTGACTGGGAACTTTTCTGCTCAACCTTCTGAACGAAAAGCACATGTGGATATGCAACGAGCTAAATTATTTTACCTGTAACATTTGTACATGACGTTAGATTTTTATAAACTGGTAAAATGTCAGAAGTCTTGGGATATTTGTTTCTTTTCTCTTTTTTAAATCTACTGGAACTATACTATGAAATGTGTGTTGATACCAAAAAAAAACCAAACAAATCTGATGAAATGAATTCCTGTAAACTGGTTAAAATGAAAAACAAACCTGTGGTTTTACTGAAAATCTGTTGATTCTTTTGATGTTTTAAAGTGTCGTAGTGATAGAATCATGTTTGATGTTGGCAGAAACACTGGAGGTTGATGCTGCAGCTGCTACTTTACCTGTTTGTGGCTGCATCGCTCCGTTATTAGTTCCCTTAATGCTTCAGGACATTTGTGTGTGTGTGTGTGTGTGTGTGTGCACGTGTGTGTGTGTGTTTCAGTTTGCTGACGTTGAAGAAAAAGAATATTGAATTCCTAGAAGTAATTTTTTTCTTTTATTGAAACAGTGTCTTGAATTATTACAGTTGGTGGCTTCCTGAAACGTAGGTTTGCAGCCTGTCTGTCTGTCTCACTGTCTGTCTCTATCCGTCTGTCTACATCTATCTGTCTGTCTCACTGTGTCTCTATCCGTCTGTCTACCCATCTGTCTACGTCTATCTGTCTGTCTCACTGTCTGTCTCTATCAGTCTGTCTACCCATCTGTCTACTTCTGTCTACATCTATCTGTCTCTCTCTTTCTTTGTCTATATTCTTTTGTCTATATCTGTCTATCTTTGTCTGTCTACCTGTCTGTCTTTTAAGTCTATCTCTTGTGTAATGTCTCTCTACCTGTCTTTCCATCTGTCTGTGTCTATCTGTCCTTCTGTCTACCTGTCTGCCCATCTGTCTTACTGTCTGTCTCACTTCTCTATTGTCTGTCTACATCTTTCTGTCTGTCTACCTGTCTACTTCTGTCTACGTCTGTCTGTCTCACTGTGTGTCTCTATCCGTCTGTCTACATCTTTCTGTCTGTCTACCTGTCTACTTCTGTCTACGTCTATCTGTCTCACTGTGTGTCTCTATCCGTCTGTCTACATCTTTCTGTCTGTCTACCTGTCTACATCTGTCTATCTGTCTCCATCTGTCTATCTCTCTCCATCTGTCTCTCTGTGTGGTTTCCTGTTCTTTCCTGACCTGCAGCAGTTTTAATGTGAATCGCCTCCATTGTTGCGTCAGACCAGAGACGTGAAGAGAAGTGAAAGCAGCATCGACGTCACCGAAGTTTCCTGCTGTGACCGAAGCATAAAAACTCGTCACTTTTCACAGCTTTTTTTGTTTTGGGTAATAAAGTTGTTTAAACTGGAAATGTTGCTGCTGCTGCTGCTGTTTTCAGGCGTCTGAAAGAACCTGATGATACAGGAGTATGTATTTTATGTGGCAGAGCAATAATCAATTAGTTAATTGATGAGCTAATTGGTTTTTCTAAGCAAAACTACAAAAATATATAGTTTACAGCATCTTAAATGTGAATTTTGACAGTATTTTGTCTTAAAGTTGAATATCTTTGAGTTTTAGACTATTATTCATGTCACTTGAAAAATGACATTTTTTAATTTCTGATATTTTAAAATGCAAATAAATAGTCAACGATAATGAAAATTATCATCTCAGAAATATCCTTAGAACTTCTTTCTTTGATAATTGCCTCAAATTTTCCATATTGATCAGGTTTTACTTGTACAGAAATAGAAGTTTGTAATTCTGGATCCTGTTAAATAAAACCCTGATTTTCCTGGAAAATAAAAATAAATATTGTACAAAAAATGCAGAATATACTTGTGAGTGCTGCCAAAAGGGAATTTCAAGAAAGTAAAAAACATTTTTGTCTTATTTTTGTTTAAAAAGAAAAATAATCTCATCTGTCAAACCTGCTCTGCATTTGAAAAGAAAGTATTTGCTTGGCTATAAATTCTTTAAACATATATATTTTTCAAAATAAGATAATTTACAATTTAGATTATTCAGTTTTTTAGATACAAATTCTATTGACTTTCTTTAATTTCCAATGAATAACCATATTACCAAAATATAACTCAACTAAAAAGGTTTTGGTTGCTCAAAATCACCTTTCCTACAAATCGCCACTTTTATTTTGAAGGTTTCCAGCGTTCAATGGAGTTTCTTGGTGGTAAATGTGTTATATTTCCCTGAGCAGGTAGTGGAATATCCAAACAGAGTTTGACATTAAACAGAGGAGGGATTAAAAAAAAAGTGTGAATAGAAAATGTCAAAAACCAGAGGGAAAACACTGAGTTAGTGTGTAGGTGATATAGTTCATGACTGTTGTAGATCATTTACTTTATGTGTTAATGCAAACTGTTGTTTCTAATATTCTACTATTAAAATAAGTCAAGTTTTTAGGAAATCACAAAAAAACTTGATCAAATGCAGAGAAAATTCTATTTATGAATCGTGTTGACTGTGGACTTACATAGAATGTTATGTAACATTAAAGAATAAAGTGACTTTAGGCCAATTTTTGAACATTCTAGTGTGACTTTAATCAACTTTAAACCTGGATTAAACTGACTTTTTGGAACCTGAGATGTGAATTTACAATAAAGTGATACTCAACATCTGCATTTAACTGCAGACATTAGTTTACATCCAGCTTCTGGTTACATTTAAACAGAAAATGTGTCCAGTTCATCAGGTTTGAAGGACAAATATAACAGAATATCATCAGCGTACAGTTTGATATTTACCCCAAAAAGTAGATTAATCTCATCAATTATCACTGAACTGCGACAAAATATTAAACAAACTCTAAACTTACATTAACCTGGAGTTAAATTAAACTAATGTCAGCTCCTTTTTCATCACTTTACCAACTCTTTGCCTGTTTTTTATTGAACGTAACTCATCTCCAATCCTGAGACGTGGTGAATTTATTAATGAAGTGATGACACAAGATCCTGGAACTTCCTTTATTTCTTTATATTTAGCTGCAGATTTATTGAATTTATTGATATGGACAGCACTTTATATTAATTATCCTATATTATTATAGTCTAAAACATTTATCACTCACCAGTAGAAATAGATTCTAGAATAAATTTTAGTGCTTCTTCTTGATTTTTGAAGCAGCCGCCATCATGAAATCTTGTTAAATTGACATTTTATCCTAATTCAAGTCCATTGATAATTGATCCTTTCAGCTCAGGATTAAGGTGATTTTTTACCAGAACTCACTTTAAATTGAACCCTGATCATCTGTGAGATGTTTCTACACCTTGATTGGACTCCACCTGTTTTGACTTGACATGATTTGTGTAAAAGAACACACCTGGGGTGGAAGGAGCTGCCAGCAGAGTTCAGACCTGAGGAAGGAAACGAGACAGAAATCCTGCAATGCAGCAGCTTGTTGTGTTTGCTCTGTGACCACAGGTGGATTTCAACCAACTCAAGGTGCAGAATCACCTCAAAAACCTGTAAAATTAATAGAAAAGCGTCTAAAACACTTATATCAACATGTTCCTCTTTAATATATCTGCAAACCTTTGATAATCCTGTTGACTTGAGCGTATATTAATGAGAATAAAGGTGCAACATGTGAAAAAGTGTAAGTGTGCGTTGATGCTTATCATTTACGCCTTTGCTTGGTGTGTGTCTGTGTGTGTGTGTGTTTGCACGCGCCCCCGCATGTGTGTGTGTGTGTGTGCGTGTGTGTGCGTCAGGAAGAGGGGCAGAGCGCGCAGAGTGCGCCGGCGGCCAGTCTGCTGCGGACCTTCACGCGGAAAGCTTCGGTAAGAAATCTTCTTTTTCCTCTTATATAAACACGTGCGCACGTGTCTGAGCCCGCGGATCAATTAAATAGTTCCTCTATGGTTAATTATAGTTAAAAAGAGCTAATTAGTAAGCGGTTATACTCACAGTTACGGGGAATTCCTGTTTATGGATGAATATGGAGGCGACTGAGGCGCGCATTTTATTTTGAAAAGTGATATCAGCTGATTCTTTATAATTAATTATTTATCTCAATTATTAAATCTTGTCATTTCCATCAATTTCGGATCCGTTTGAGCAGCTGAGAGAGAAAAATCTGCAGCAGCGTCAAAACAGCTGCTTTTCTTATTTCCTCTGGGTGCGTGTAGAGCTTCTCTGTCATATATTCTATTATATATTATTCATGGAGGTTATTACCATGTGTAGAATGATGGAGAAGTGTGAGTCCAGATCTGTTGTGTTCATGTTTCTCTATAAATCTACATGCAGCTACAGCTGAACTACACAAATATACAAACAGCATCTGACATGTTGCTTCTCTAAATATTTCTGTTGAGCTCAGTGGCTGCACACACTTTTAGAGGCAGGGGCGAAGAGGGAAAAAAGGGCACATTAGTTCATCCTCGCCATTATGTCGCCTTTATCATATGTTCTGGCTCCTAGAGGGCACTTTAGGACACATTTGGGCTCCCAAATAGGTACTTTAAAACACCTTTTGGCTCCCAAAATGTGACTTTAGCACATGTTTTTGCTCCTAGAGGGCACTTTTACACATAATTTTGCTTCTAGGGGGCACTTTAACACATGCTTTAGCTCCCAAGAGGGCACTTTAGCATATGTTTTGGCTCATATAGGGCAGTTTAGGATGTGTTTTGGCTCCTAGAGGACACTATAGCACACATTTTGGTCGTAGCGTGCACTTTAACGCATTTTAGTTCCCAAGAGGCCCTTTAGCATACGTTTTGGCTGCCAAGAGGGCACTTTAGCACATTTTTGCTTCTAGAAGGCTCCCAAGAGGGCACTTTAGCACACATTCTTGCTCATATATGGCAGTTTAGGCCATGTTTTGGCTCCTAGAGGGCACTTTAGCGCAGGTTTTAGCTCCTAGAGGGCACTTTAGCACATGCTCTTGCTCATATATGGCAGTTTAGGGCAAGTTTTGTCTCCTAGAGGGCACTTTAACACACAGTTTGGCTCCCAAAAAGAAACTTTAAGACATGATTTGGCTTCTAAAGGGCACTTCAGCAAATGTTTTAGCTTCAAAAAGGCATTTAAGCACATGTTTTGGCTCCTAGAGGGCACTTTAGCACATGTTCTTGCTTATATATGGCAGTTTAGGGCAGTTTTTTGCTATTAGAGGGCACTTCAACACACATTTTGGCTCCTAGAGGGCACTTTAACACACAGTTTGGCTCCTAAAAATAAACTTTAACACATGTTTTTGGTTCTAAAGGGCACTTCAGCAAATGTTTTAGCTTCAAAAAGGCATTTAAGCACATTTTTTGGCTCCTAGAGGGCACTTCAGCACATGTTCTTGCTTATATATGGCAGTTTAGGGCAGGTTTTCGCTCCTAGAGGGCACTTTAGCACATATTCTTGCTCATATATGGCAGTTTAGCACAGATTTTGGCTCCTAGAGGGCACTTTAGCATATATTCTTGCTTATATATGGCAGTTTAGGGCATGTTTTGGTGCCTAGAGGGCACTTTAGCACAGATTTTGGCTCCTAGAAGGCACTTTAGCATACGTTCTTGCTCATATATAGCATATTAGGACAGGTTTTGTCTCCTAGAGGGCACTTTAACACAGAGTTTTGCTCCCAAAAAGAGACTTTAAGACATGATTTGGCTCCTAGAGGGCACTTCAAGTCATATTTAGCTCCTAGAGGGCACTTCAGCACATATTCTTGCTCATATATGGCAGTTTAGGACAGCTTTTGTCTCCTAGAGGGCACTTTAACACACAGTTTGGCTCCCAAAAAGAAATTTTAAGACATGATTTGGCTCCTAGAGGGCACTTCAGCACATATTCTTGCTCATATATGGCAGTTTAGGGCATGTTTTGGTGCCTAGAGGGCACTTTAGCACATATTGTAGCTCCTAGAGCGCACTTTAGCACAGATTTTAGCTCATAGAGGGCACTTTAGCACATGTTCTTGCTCATATATGGCAGTTTAGGGCATGTTTTGGCTCCTAGAGGGCACTTTAGCACATATTGTAGCTCCTAGAGGGCACTTTAGCACAGATTTTAGCTCATAGAAGGCACTTTAGCATACGTTCTTGCTCATATATGGCAGATTATGGCACATGTTTTGGCTTCTAAAGGGCACTTCAGCAAATGTTTTGGCTTCAAAAAGGCATTTAAGCACATGTTTTTGCTCCTATGGGGCAGTTTAACAGATATTTCAGCTCCCAATAGGGCACTTAAGCACACATTTTGGCTTCTAGAGGGCAATTTAGCACACATTTAGGCTCCCATGGGGCACTATATCACATGTTCTTCAATAATTGGTCCAGGAGGGGGCTCCCTTTTTCCCTTTTAGTTTAATTAAAGCCTCATATATGTATTTATTCATTCCTAATAGAAGCGCTGATATAATTTTCTTTACCGGTGATACTTTTTGATTTTTAACGGTGTCGCTGCAGCCGATCAGAACATCAGATATTCCTCTCCATGCTGTTTTACAGAGTATTTTTTTTAGTTTCGGTGATAATGAGGAAGCTTCAGCCTCGTTTCCTGGCTGCTGGTTAACCTCAGCACCTCAGCAGCCTCCAGATCTGAGGCCTAACACAAATCTGCTCTTTGGTTTGACGGCTGACTTCTCAGCAGTGAGTTGGCGACTGATTAAACTGACGGGTGAATGGACAACGGACAGGGTCACTTCCTCCCGAGTGTAAAACACACGTGTATTCCCACGTGTTGGCTGTGATTTTTATTTATTTCTTAGAGGAGAGGAGGAGAATTTCCACTGCAGAGATTTTTACTGTCATTCCATTACTAATATTGATTGGATGAATGTGAGAACTACAAAATAAAACATCCAAAAGTGTATTTGTGTCACATTTCAACAACAAGGTAATTCAAATAAAACATTAAAAGCATCAAGAACAGTTGATTAAAGGGAAACAATTAATTAAAATAAGATTAAAAGGAAGAAATTGAAATAAAAAACAGGGGAATAAGCAGTAAATCAACAAAAAATACATTAATATATAATAAAATAATCGATTAGAATAAAATAAACCTCCACTAATCACTAATAATATAATATCTATAGCATCTTTCTACTAATTATTAATAGTAATAGAGAATAATAATAATAAATAAAAAAGGCTAAACATGATTGAAAAGCAGTAGAAGTAAAATAATAATAATTCCTACCTCCACTCTCTATTCTATTACAATAATTTACTGTGGATATCTATTAAAAAATAGCAACTATAACTAAATAATTTGATATTTAAGCTGTTAAAATCTAAAATATCATTATTTAACAGCAGTTATTTAGATATTTAATTTAGATTTAATCTGTTTGTGTGATTATTTAATTGGCTCCTTTATAATAAACATCTTACAGAATATATTCTTCATGTTCTGGAATGATCCTCAGTGATTTATAGGATATTTGAACTCTTATTTTATTAATTATTGAACTAGTTTTCCCTTGTTTTATGTTTTAAATGAAGTATTTGTTTGCATTTCAGCAACATAAATAGATTCCGACTCTTCTAAGACCAATAACCTTTGTGTTTGTAGAGATATTCCACATTTATCATCATTTATAGCAGGAAAACTGATAAATACACCTGGTGCTGACATATGATGAACAGAAATACTCGGTTTTCTCCCTTATTTTCATGTGTTTGATGCACATTCGAAAGGCTTTTATCTTCAATTTCGTGCATGAGTGAATTTAAATCCATGTTTTCCAAGATAATCTGAGCTGACAGGTGTCTGGTCACAATAAAAGGTGCTAAAATGTGCAAAAAAAGACATTTATTGGCATCAACATCACCCGTCAGGTGGATGGATTGTCTTAGAAAAGTGCTCACTGACACAAATTAAAACAAAATATGATGCTTTTCCTTTATATTAATAACTGTCCCAGTGGATAAAACAGATATTAATTTACAGTTTTATTTCCCCGTGAATCCACAGGCGACGGGTGTGACTCTCTCTGTTAATGAATTTAAATGGAATGGTCCTTTTTATCTTCCTGAACCAATTATCCGTCTGTTTTCCTGCTAAATGCAGCACTTTACTGCAGCCCGTTAGCTGCATTTGATGCTGGGAAGTTGCTGTTCACAGCTTTTATTCTAACAGGTCCAGACGGTGAAATAATGAGCTAAAAGATGCTTAAAAAGCTCCAGATCTGAGGGTAAAACCTTTCACAATTAGTTATTTGATCAGTTACTAATATACAAATATTGATTAGGGTCACTTCCTATATTTGTGGGGGAATTTCAAAATAAAATGCCTATTTTCACATCTACAAAACCTCAGTGGAAGAGGTGCTGGATCCAATTCTTTCTGCTATAAATGATAATAAATAAGGAATATTTGCATTTAATCTTAAAGGTTATTGTACTTAAAATAAAACTACAACATGTGAGGTGACAAATTCAATTTATATTGTTGTTATAGAGCAAATATAATTAGAATATTTAAACAAATCAGATAAAACTACTTTATTTAAACGTTAAAACACGACAAAACTGACCCAAATCAGGAAATAAGCTGAATTATCTGCAATGCAGAGTTCAATAATTAACATGTTAAGTGTTTAAAGATCAATTATTTGTCCATAAAATCATAGAAATCCCACTGAGATTATAAAGGAGACAATTAAATAATCACACAAACAGATTAACATACTTTATTTAGAGTTGGAGCTGAGGTTTTCTACTGTGATTTATCAATAAAACTGTATCAGAGTAACCAACAACAAGCTGAAAGCTCCAGAATCAGCAAACTTCGGCTGCATGTGAGTGAGTTTTTCTGACTAATCGATTTCATTCTTTCCAGGAAGTTTTTGTTCAGTCCACCTTACGTTAGACGAACTCCAGGAGGTCATGACATTGCAAAAATAATCGGTTTATTGTGAGTAATCTCTTTCTACTTCCTGTATAAAAGAGGATTCGCTTAATTTTCCCATAACTAAACCTTGACTCCCTGCCTACAAAAACAGGAGGATCACCCGAGCAGCTTCAGCTTCTCATCCATCAGAGACGAGTTATTATCTGACGGACTCATTTCAGACAGGCTGCACTGACATGAATGGGGGAAAAAAGACAAATAGAGAGAATAAACCGAATAAAAGACCCAACAGAAGCAGCAGAGACTGGATCAGATCCAACCGTACAAATCGCTGTTGTGATCAGTGTAATTACGTTTAATTTCTCTTCTTCCTGGATGATCCTGGTTCTTTTTTTTTTTTTTTTTTTTAATCTCTTTACAGTCAGGCCCTGGATCCAGGCCCAGACTTTGGGCACCAATCGGACAAAGTGCAGTGGCCCTTTTGTTGTTTAGGAACCTGGTGGTTCCATAAAAACCCTGTTTCATATGTCTGCAGCATCACAGGCAGAGTCTAGAGGCTAAAACTGGAGACGGAGGAGGTGTTGGAGGTCCTCGAAGAGGATTTACAGGGTCTAGTTTCATCCCGGGCCGCGTCAGTGGTCTGGTTTCTCTCAAAGGGCTAATTATAAAGATCATATATGTGTATCTACCAGCATTTCTCTGTTAAATTCAAACATTTATTCACTTTCCCATCTCTCAATAAATCTGTGAAAGCTGTTGAGCGGCCACAGAAAATAAGGTGGCGGCCCAGATTTGGCCCCCGGGCCTTGGGTTGGACACTCTCAGACCTCAATCCTCTCCAAAAACCCAGATGAATGAATGAATGAATTAACCACTTAAGCCTATTTGTCAGTTTTCCTGCTCTAAATGATAATAAATACAGAATATTAACACTACAGTAGGAATTAATATCTGATCTATTACATTAGACGGATAAATATTAAGAGAAACTCTATAAAACAACAAGAATCAGTGCATTTTATCACTTAATGGCAGAATAATTACATAATATTGGAACTAAAGATGCAAGATGTTTTTATTCTATGCACATAAATGACTTATTTCTCTCAAATTTAGTTTAAATTCATGTTAGTGAGCACTTCTACTGTTTTATTTTTATTATTTTCACACAAACACCTGTCAGGTCAGATTATTTTAGCACAAAATTAAGGATTTATACCTTTTATATGTGCATAAAACGCATCTTTGATCGTTTAACTCATGAAAATAGGGATTTATTTGACAGTTTTCCTGCTAAGAATCAATTTACGTTGCTGTTACAGAGCAAATCTAGTTAAAATATTCAATGATTAATAAGATAAGAGTTCAAATATTTCAATTATTTGTCCATAAAATCATAGAAATCACACTGAGGATCATTCCAGAACAGAATATAATACAGAATATATTCTGTAAAATGTTTAAAAAGGAGATTATATAACATTTCCATGTGGTAACAGTAACTTTAATCCATGTTTTACTGTTTATTTGTAAAAATCAAGTATTTTCCTTTTGAAGGATGAACAAATAATCACATGACATGACCAGGAAATGGATTGTCAAAAATCCTTTAAACCGCAATGCATTCTGGGCCAAAATAGAAATTTAAGAGTATTATTATCTAAATCTGGTTTTATATAAAGCTCATATCCTACTTACAATAACCTGAATGTAGTTTCTACCACATTAAAACACTCAAATCACCAGTTCTGCTGATTATAAATGAAGAATAATAAGGAATCTATGGAGTTTCCTCCTTTATTTTAAAAGATTCATATCCTTCTATTGCTTTTAACCATATTATTTTTCCTTTTTGTGCTGATTCGTTGTCAAATCCAGACAAAATACATCTAATCATATTAATTTAATCAACCCAGTCGCTGACATTTTGTTATTTTTGATACGTGCTTATTGTCACGGTTGCTGGTTTATAGTGAGGTGTTGCTGTGGTTAAATGTGGTTAGATTAAAGCACATAAACCACTTTGTTAGGAACCGATCATGGTTTTTGGTTAAAATGATCAATTTATAACATGACCTGACAAATAATTCAAGTAAAATTCCCAACAGAAAAAAAACGTCCGGTCGTGGTTTTGAACCGGCGACTTGTGGAACGTCTCCATCACAACTCCATTATCTTGGTTTATATTTCATGTTTTTCCTAAAACTAATCCGAGAAAAGGAAACAGTGTCCACAGTGAGAGGAAATATGTCTTGATCTCTGGGAAATGCAGTGAAAAAACACCACAGCGATAAAAGAGAAGAGTGAAAGAAGGACCACGACCTGCTGATTACACCGACCACAGCGGCAGCTCCTTGTGATGAATGAGATTCCACTTTTAGCCTCTATGATTTCTCCTGTGATGACAACTGTGTGTCAGCTTTTGAAGGATTTGAGGTTGTTTTTTTAAACCGTTTCTGCCACAAACTTCGACTGAATCTGTCGTTTTCAGCAGATTTGAAACCAAAGCGTGACACTGGTGGTCAACCAGGCTGCTGCTGTGGTCAAGACTGAAATATCTCAACTAAAAAGACCCGAGTGAACGGATTAATGTGATATTTTATAAAAAAAAATATTTAAAAAAACACACAGGAGGAATCACTTTATTCAGTTTAGGTTAATGGTTGTAAAATGTCTCTAAAAATCAGAAAAGAGGCGAAAAATATATTAAAATTCACCAAAATTCTAATTCCATTAGTTATCATTGGTAGAAATTTAATGCAAAGGAAAATTATGGGGGATATAAAACTGACCAAATTAATTTACATTCATATAACGTCCCATTATGGCAAATAAAACTATATTAAAAACTATATTAATTAAGAAATGCATGAATCAGCTAAATTAATTAAGCAGCTCGTTACCATGAGGTTAAAATCCATGTTACCACAATATTTCCTAACTTATTATATATATCAGTCATATTATTAAACCATTAACATTGTTAAATGGGTTGAAACTTACTTTTAGTGACAAAAATCAAGCTCAGTATACGTTAATTATGGTTACCAAATTAAAAGTCTTTTAAACTTTTATTGTGTTAACAAGGTAAATTTATCATGTTACCAAATTAAAAGTCTTTTAAACTTCTATTGTATTAACAAGGTAAATTTATCATGTTACCAAATTAAAAGTCTTTTAAACTTTTATTGTGTTAACAAGGTAAATTTATCATGTTACCAAATTAAAAGTCTTTTAAACTTTTATTGTGTTAACAAGGTAAATTTGTCACGTTACCAAATTAAAAGTCTTTTAAACTTCTATTGTGTTAACAAGGTAAATTTATCATGTTACCAAATTAAAAGTCTTTTAAACTTTTATTGTGTTAACAAGGTAAATTTATCATGTTACCAAATTAAAAGTCTTTTAAACTTTTATTGTGTTAACAAGGTAAATTTATAATGTTACCAAATTAAAAGTCTTTTAAACTTCTATTGTATTAACAAGGTCAATTTATCATGTTACCAAATTAAAAGTCTTTTAAACTTCTATTGTGTTAACAAGGTAAATTTATCATGTCACCAAATTAAAAGTCTTTTAAACTTCTATTGTGTTAACAAGGTAAATTTGTCACGTTACCAAATTAAAAGTCTTTTAAACTTCTATTGTGTTAACAAGGTAAATTTATCATGTTACCAAATTAAGTCTTTTAAACTTCTATTGTGTTAACAAGGTAAATTTATCATGTTACCAAAATAAAGTCTTTTAAACTTCTATTGTGTTAACAAGGTAAATTTATCAGGTTACCAAATTAAAAGTCTTTTAAACTTCTATTGTATTAACAAGGTAAATTTGTCACGTTACCAAATTAAAAGTCTTTTAAACTTCTATTGTATTAACAAGGTAAATTTATCATGTTACCAAATTAAAAGTCTTTTAAACTTCTATTGTGTTAACAAGGTAAATTTATCAGGTTACCAAATTAAAAGTCTTTTAAACTTTTATTGTGTTAACAAGGTAAATTTATCATGTTACCAAATTAAAAGTCTTTTAAACTTTTATTGTGTTAACAAGGTAAATTTGTCACGTTACCAAATTAAAAGTCTTTTAAACTTCTATTGTATTAACAAGGTAAATTTATCAGGTTACCAAATTAAAAGTCTTTTAAACTTCTATTGTATTAACAAGGTAAATTTGTCATGTTACCATATTAAAAGTCTTTTAAACTTCTATTGTGTTAACAAGGTAAATTTATCATGTTACCAAATTAAAAGTCTTTTAAACTTTTATTGTGTTAACAAGGTAAATTTATCATGTTACCAAATTAAAAGTCTTTTAAACTTTTATTGTGTTAACAAGGTAAATTTATCATGTTACCAAATTAAAAGTCTTTTAAACTTCTATTGTATTAACAAGGTAAATTTATCACGTTACCAAATTAAAAGTCTTTTAAACTTCTATTGTGTTAACAAGGTAAATTTATCATGTTACCAAATTAAAAGTCTTTTAAACTTCTATTGTGTTAACAAGGTAAATTTGTCACGTTACCAAATTAAGTCTTTTAAACTTCTATTGTGTTAACAAGGTAAATTTATCAGGTTACCAAATTAAAAGTCTTTTAAACTTCTATTGTATTAACAAGGTAAATTTGTCACGTTACCAAATTAAAAGTCTTTTAAACTTTTATTGTGTTAACAAGGTAAATTTATCATGTTACCAAATTAAAAGTCTTTTAAACTTCTATTGTATTAACAAGGTAAATTTGTCACGTTACCAAATTAAAAGTCTTTTAAACTTTTATTGTGTTAACAAGGTAAATTTATCATGTTACCAAATTAAAAGTCTTTTAAACTTTTATTGTGTTAACAAGGTAAATTTATCATGTTACCAAATTAAGTCTTTTAAACTTCTATTGTATTAACAAGGTAAATTTGTCACGTTACCAAATTAAAAGTCTTTTAAACTTTTATTGTGTTAACAAGGTAAATTTATCATGTTACCAAATTAAAAGTCTTTTAAACTTTTATTGTGTTAACAAGGTAAATTTATCATGTTACCAAATTAAGTCTTTTAAACTTCTATTGTATTAACAAGGTAAATTTGTCACGTTACCAAATTAAAAGTCTTTTAAACTTTTATTGTGTTAACAAGGTAAATTTATCATGTTACCAAATTAAAAGTCTTTTAAACTTCTATTGTATTAACAAGGTAAATTTGTCACGTTACCAAATTAAAAGTCTTTTAAACTTCTATTGTGTTAACAAGGTAAATTTATCAGGTTACCAAATTAAAAGTCTTTTAAACTTCTATTGTATTAACAAGGTAAATTTATCATGTTACCAAATTAAAAGTCTTTTAAACTTTTATTGTGTTAACAAGGTAAATTTATCAGGTTACCAAATTAAAAGTCTTTTAAACTTCTATTGTATTAACAAGGTAAATTTATCATGTTACCAAATTAAAAGTCTTTTAAACTTTTATTGTGTTAACAAGGTAAATTTATCAGGTTACCAAATTAAAAGTCTTTTAAACTTCTATTGTATTAACAAGGTAAATTTATCATGTTACCAAATTAAAAGTCTTTTAAACTTCTATTGTGTTAACAAGGTAAATTTATAATGTTACCAAATTAAAAGTCTTTTCAACCTTTATCATGTTACCAAATTAAAACTTTCCACACTTTATTTAAGACTGAAAATGGATATCTCTCTTTTATTTTGGTTTTATTGTGAATTTTTCATCCCTAACCAGATTTGAAGCAGCAAAGATCATCTCAGTCTAGTTTTCCACTTCTTTTCTCCACCTCTCCTCCTCCTCCTTAAATGGCTGTTGGTGCTGACTGTATAGTAGTGACATCACAACTTCACATAAGTCATGACTGCTTGTTTTAAGGTTTCTGAATACAGGCTGTGGATTGAGTGTTTTTTAAACATGGGACAGTATTAAACGGATTAATTGGAATTAAATTTCAATAAAAATGTGTGTTCTAAAACTTTTGAACTCCCAAAACTTCATTTCATTATCTGCCAGGAAATCAAAAAACAAATACTCCAGTTGATTTATCTTTTACAGTAAAACCCCAATGAAGTCTGTATTGATCGTGGAGGGAAATAGATCAAATCTGCGTTTGCTGCTCTGTGACGCATTAATTCCTAATGAGCATTAGCGATCAGGACAGTTTGATTGGAGTAAATGTGTTTCTGTAGCGCTGCTATCAGTGGATGGATGTGACTACAGCTCAGACATGAGCAGACAATGACTCAAACCTCTTGGAGACTGCAACTCAAACAGCTTTTAGCTGATTTACAACTCGCCGTACGACATGAAAATGTTCCCCTGGAGGACGGGAAGCCGGAAAACGCACATTTTTCTATTCGTTGCAGTTTTTTGGGGGAGGATAATGAAGTAATAATAGGAAAAAATGAGGGCGTTTAAACACTGATTGTACTGAGAGTCTTCCTGTCAGAATTACTCATCCGGGATGGACCAGCTACAGGCGCTGATCTATTAACATTTGTCCACTTGTCCAGACTAAAACAGGGACTAAAAGATGCGAAAAAGCTTGAAAATAATAAATAAGGTGACTACAGAAGAGTCCGAATCAATTTATGATGCTGTTATAGAGCAAATATAGTTAGAATATTGAAGAAAAATAGTGTTTTAGGACCAAACTGACTCAAATCATGGAAAAAATCCCAAAAATAAGCTCAATTATCTGCAATGGAAATATCAATTATTAGTCAATAAAATCATCAGAATTATTCCAGAACATGAAGAATATATTCTGTAAGATGTTTATTATAAAGGAGCCAATTAAATAATCACACAAACAGATTAAATCTAAATTAAATATCTAAATAGTCTCTACTACTGATATTATATTAAACTATTTCCTTATTGTATTGATGATGTGGATATTGATGATATATATTGATGCTGTAACAGTAACATTGAGGGTTTTCTACTGTGATTTATGAATAAAACTCAATGATATTTTGGATTTTAACAGCTTAAATGTCATATTAGTTTATTTATAGTTAATATTATTTAGCTATTTATTTTGTTATTCCTGAGTCATGTCTTTTCAAACATGTTTAGCCTCTTAAATAGGAGGTTTTGGATATTTAATTTAGCTTATAAGCTTTTGATTTAACTTATTTTTTGCAATATTCCAACTATATTTTCTCTATAACAGCAACATAAACTGATTCTGACTCTTCTGTAGTCACCTCACATGTTATAGATTTATTATTAATCCACATTTATTATCATTTATAGCAGGAAAACAGAAAAAATAAACCTTAAATAATTTTAAAAAACAATTAACATCAGCATCATCATTATCATCAAATACTTAAATATCAAGTGAGTGAGGACATTAACGATGATGTTACTGATGAAGGTGATAGAGTCAGACCTGTGGTGTCACTATGGCGACAGCATCCTCATTGCCACTTGCTGCCGTTGCCACGGTTACGGCTGCCCGGGTCACTAATCACAGAGCAGCTGCCTCTGGGAAATAAGTTGAGGAACCGATCGCGGGGTCATTTATTAACGTATTGATCCGGCTGTTGTGTTGTGGGCTTTGATTAAGATGAAGTTTGTTTACTGGGAGAACTGGACCCCAGTTTGGCAGCTAATGTAAATCATGTGTATAAATGTGATGCCAGATGAGACTAAAGGAGACTTGTTGCTGCAGAATGATCCTGCATTCAGGCCTTTAACTGGCCGATATTCTCTCTGCAGCAAAAACCAGGAAATCTGATTCACTTTATATTGATGTGAACTGGAAAAAGCTTCTGAAACTGTACATTCCAACATCTAAATCTGAAATATTGACATAACTGTCTCTGCTTTGCTATCTCCAACACATTTTCCAAATGGAAAACGTTCATTTTCATTCCATATAACCTTTTAAAAAAGTGAAGATTACAGATTCATTACTCATAAAGTGTTTAAGTGTTTAACTGGGCATCTGTTTGACCTCCAGCTCAAGTATTTGAAGTAATAAAACATCACATAAAACAAATCCAAATAAACGTTTTCAAAGCGGAAAAGTCGATTTTGAGATGTTCGACTTTGTGTATAATGAATCTATAATCTGTCAGTTTCACTTTTTGCAAGGATTCATGAAAAAAATTCATGATATTCAGAGTTTTGGAAAGAATCTGCATCTGCATTAGAAAGAAAACTAGTTATTTTTATACAAACAATTTAACTATAAGATAAAATCAGAAACGTATTGATTTAGTTTAGTCTGTTGTTTTAGGGTAAAACTACTTATAATCTGGATTTGATCCTGTGTATGCAAACATCTACTGTAGGTTCTGACCTGAACAAGTGATAAATTTAGATTTAGACCACAAAGATAGTAAATTTAGTCTTTTTTTCTGCATTTCTTTTGATTAACCTTCATATAATTAATCTATTCATGATGAGTTTTGATAATAGTGGAGTTAATTCAACTTCAAATAGGTGGAAGTGCCTTTATCTGCAAAGTATTTCAGCTTTGACTGGTTCTGCAGCATTAAATCCACCTTTTTATTGTGAAATCAGCTGAAACCTTGTCTGTTCCAGGCTTGAAGTTTACAAACTATTTCACAAACATTATCTCCTGCATCTTGTTGTACTCGCTATGTCGTGTGCTGCATTCGGTCAAAATGTTATTTCCGTTCCAAACTTAACCACAGGTGTCATGACATCTTCACACCATTTAAACTCTGCATTACTGCAAATGCAGAACAACAAATTTCACTGCATTATAATACTTAAGAACCCAACTATGAGTATAAACCTCAAATACAGAATAATCTGTAATTATACTTATATATTTATATATATAGATATTGCATAAAACTATAATTCTATTCTATATCTTAAATACAAATTTGTAAATACAGAAAATTAAGAAAAAATAATATTAGGCTGCATTTTTCTTTCCAAACTCAAATATTTACTGTACCGTTGAATCACTAGAGTAATATTTAGTTGTGTAACCACAGTTTCTAAGAACTGCTTCTCATCGGTGTTGCAAGGAGTCGACCGACTTCTGGCACCTGTGAACCGGTAATTTTAGCTTCACAATTCCTCTGAATTTCATGGTTTTTCCTCTGAAACTCAGAAACAGCATTTCTGCAACACCCCAACACAAGTTTAGATTAGTTTGTCTGCTCCAGAACTTTAATTTTGTTGATCCGGAACCAAGATGCCAACTTCTGGTATCTCCATATAAATGCAGTATTCCCAATGCATTAAAACACCAATTATTATAAGGGTTTTTGCCTTGGTTGATCTAATTTAAGTCATTTTTGATCAGGTTATTTCTTATAGAAAAACTATCAGGCTTTAATCCTCAAAAACTATATATTTCCTTCTTGAAAAACATTGAAGAGCTGAGTGGAATTGGACTGTCAGTCTGTGTCGAGAGAGGAAAAGTTGCGTCGTTGCAGCTCTACTTTTAGACTCTCAGACTGAGGCTAGAACTGTAGACCACACAGTGTTTAGAGGGAAACCAGTTCCTGGTTTTTGGTTTGGTCAGTGACCCGGCTGGCTTCAATCTCTAACAGATTGTACAAACATCTCAGTCTGGATGTGAGCTGCTTGTTTTTGTTGGTTAGAGGAGGTTAGTGTGTCAACCATGTGGTGTTGGCTGTGATCTCGTCTAGACGTTATATTCATATGAAGGTGCAGGTATGGGGGAGAAATATCAACTTCAGTGGGTCATTTTTAAGGAATGCACAGTCCATCCAGCTGTTTCTCAATCTGACTGTGGTTTATTTGGGAAGACAAGATGGATGATGCTTTTGGTTCATGTGTGTTAAAGTAGCTCTTAATGGTTTTATAGTATGTGATTATGGAGCCATTCTGAAGAGGCTGGAATGTCAAAGCAAAGAAATATAGCGTTGGTTACGCTTCGCCGTGTGTGAGCTGGAAAGAAACGCTGCGTTTTGAAGCTATTCATAAATCATTGACTGTTCTAACGGCATCACTCAAACCGTATAACGTCGTATAATCCTGACTTCTTAACATTCAGAGTGTCAAAATCAAGAATTTAAAGCAAGATAACACAGTGACTTCCTGCTGGATTTTACAAATGTTAGTTTTATGTATTATTATTATTAATATCATAGTTAAATCCCTTTATATCATATTACTTTATTGTTCCTGTTGGTAATTAAAAAGAAATCTCTAAATTTTGCATATAACAAACATCGATACTACCTACAAGCATAAACCAATGTATTTTAGGTTATTCACCATTGAACATGGCTATACACTCCATTACTTAAAGTAAATTATGAAGTGAATAAGTGAGGGATCCACACTCTAAAATAATAAAACTATATAATCTTCATAACAATGAGAATTCCAATGTGAAGAACAATCTATGCGTAAAAAAAAAAAGAGAAATAAAGTGGGCCTAGCACAGAACCTTGGGGTACTCCATAAGGCACTGTAAACCTTTCAACTGAGGTTGTTAACCTGTTAAAATCCAAAAGTTTTATTCATATATTGTATGAGAATTCCAATGTGAAGAACAATCTATGCGTTAAAAAAAAGAGAAATAAAGTGGGCCTAGCACAGAACCTTGGGGTACTCCATAAAATCATCAATTCATCAAATGAGGTTGTTAACCTGTTAAAATCCAAAGGTTTTATTCATATATTGTATGAGAAATCCTCACCTCACAAACTTATAGTCCTGAATTCTTCACATTCAGAATGTCAAAATCAAGAATATAAAGTGGCCACATTGACTTCCTGCTGGAGTTTACATATGTTAGTATTCTGTATTATTATATAGCTAATATTATTGTTGCATCCCTTTTATTGTTCCTGTTAATTTAATGTAGACACAGTAATTTTTTCTAAATTTTGCATTGAACAAAATCATAAAAAACGTTGATACACCTACCTACAAGCATAAACCACAGTGTATTTTAGGTTATTCACCACTGAACATGGCTATACACTCTATTATTTAAAGTAAATTATGAAGTGAATAAGTGAGGGATCCACACTTAGAAATAATAAAACTATATCATCTTCATAACAATGAGAATTCCAATGTGAAGAACAATCTATGCATAAAAAAGAGAAATAAAGTGGGCCTAGCACGGAACCTTGGGGTACTCCATAAGGCAATGTAAACTTTTCAACTGAGGTTCCAAAACCAAAACTCCATGATACAGCGCAGCATTGAGATTTGTTTATATATTGAATAAGAAATCCTCAGCTACAGCATTAAATAAAGTAGATCTCTTATCTGTAGTAGTAGTAGTAGTAGTAGTAGTAGTAGAAAAGGTCATGTTATCAAAGAGGAAATGGCCTGTTTCAACAAGACGATAACCCCAAACATACCAGTAACTGA
The DNA here is from genome assembly GCA_030544235.1 of Lepturacanthus savala. Taxonomy (NCBI): domain Eukaryota; kingdom Metazoa; phylum Chordata; class Actinopteri; order Scombriformes; family Trichiuridae; genus Lepturacanthus; species Lepturacanthus savala. Next base: position 3,573,944 of record CM060469.1, read on the forward strand.
GCAGAATCTTCATTTTTAGAGTTATGGAGTTGCCAAACCTTAATCCCATTGAAAATCTGGAAATTCAGAGGAATTGTGAAGCTGAAATACCTGTTAATAGGTGCCAGTAGTCGGTCAACTCAAGAATGCTGAATACAAGACGATTCTTCAACTTATACAGAAAATATTTGAGTTTGCAATGAAAAATGTCTTTGAACAGCTTAATATTAATGACCCATTTTTCTTCCCATCTTGGTTTAGGATATAATTATTAGGATTTTGGCTTTACTCACATTTCTAAACAATATTTGTGGCATATTCATTGCAGTACTACTCCTGTTAAGGTTCATTACTGTACCACAGCATGGTAGATCAACCTCTGAGCTTCTGCTTGTGGTTTTCTGGTGATGGAGCAGCATGTGCAGCTGTTTCATTATGAGTTTACTTCTCTGTTATCACTCTGCAATAAGGTGGAGTGGTTGTCACTTTTAGTAATGCACATGGTGAGTAACTTCTGTTCTGGCTGCTGCTATATGGACTTTTCTGGTCATTATATCGTCATTCTGTCTGTTCTTAAAGAGAATTCACGGTTTTAATTCACTGATTCATAATGGGAGCTTGCAAAAGCCATTTATCAATCTCTATTTAGGGTTATTTGTATGAAATATGACTTATAGATGCACGATTTTGATGCACAAGCATGTGACGTGTGAAGTGTCAAGCAACGTACGTCATCTTTGTCACGTGACCTGCTGTAAATTAGCCTCTTGGTTCTAATCGGTGTCAAAGGTCACCACATCAACAAACAATTGTAGGAAGGATGCATTTGTGTTTTCAACAGGAAGTTGATGTGTTACTCCACCTCAGACCCCGACAGCTGCACAGAAACTCTCTGACAGATGAAGTCACATGATTTTGATTATAAATACATTTATAGAATTATTATTAATTCAGCTGTTTCATAAAGTTTAATTCAGTCATTCATGTTGAATGGTTTATGCATAAATTACATGATAAAACCTCAGCTAAATAAAATGTTTGTATCTGTAATAAAGCTTAGAATAAGAAAATATAAATATGCGATTATTTAATTGGCTCCTTTATTATCTAATTTTTACATATTTTACAGAATATATTCAGATTTCTATGATTTTATGGACAAATAATTGATCTTATCTATTAATCATTGAACTTTGCATTGCAGATAATTTAGTTTATTCATTTTTTTTCTTGATTTCAGTCAGTTTGGTCTTGTTTTAGGTTTTAAATAAAGTTTTTTTTTATCTGCAATATTCTAATTACATTTACTCCGTATGATTTGTTGATTCTGACTCTTCTATAGTCACCTCACATGTAGATTTTTTAGATATATTCCATATTTATTATCATTTATAGCAAATAAAACAGAAAAATAGTCCTGAGGCTTAATTATATAATGATATTATAATCTTGGATGGTAGAAAACCTTTGGAAACCACCTTTAGGGGCCATTATCCTTGTTATTCCCATATTTAAACCATATCTCAGCTGACTTTTCAGTTTCCTTCTTCTGTTTTGCAGAGCGGCTGAATCAGAGAAGACAAACCGGACGAGTTCACACTCTGAAGAAGATGTGGCGTCTCTTATTTTCATGTCTGAACATGAAAACATCGCGTGTGTTTTTATGTTGAAGCCGTATGTGAGAGTCTGGTGTGACCATGTCCACCGTATCTGAGGAAAACATGATAAACTGCACCATCAGCCATGAAATCCACCAGTACCTCTTCTCCTGTGTGTACATCCTCGTACTGTTGGTGAGTGTGTTGGTCAGCGTGACCCCTAGAAATAAGAGTTTTTAATGCAATAATAATAATTAAAACGGCTTTTTAGTTCTCGTTTTTTAGAGGTTGTCACTTCACAGACAAAGCTTCTTCAGAATCTTCTCTATATGCAAATACACGCAGGTGTTTTTACCCTGCAGGAGCCAGTAATACATTTCCTGTTCCACTTCTGCTGGAAATTAAAAGAAGAATAAGTTTGCAAAGACTTTAGATGAAGAAATCAGACGTTTTGTGTTTATATCTCCTTAAATGAATAAATGAATACGTAGTTCTGCTTCTGCAAAGGACGTCAATTTATAGTATAATTAATAATTTAGTAATTTTTTCTTTTTTCTATGATGGACAAATGATTGATCTTTGAACTCTTGTCTTATTAATCATTGAACTTTGCATTGCAAATCACACACTGTTAGATTTTTACTGATTTGGGCCAGTTTTATCTTGTTTTATGTTTTAAATCAAGTCTTTTTATCTCTAGTAAAACACCTTTTTTCAATATTCTAACTATATTTGTTCTATAACAGCAACATAAATAGATTCTGACTCTTCTGTAGTCACCTCACATGTTATAGATTTATTTTAATACCAGGTTTAAGTCCAATAACATTTGTGGTTGTAGAGATATTCCACATTTATTATCATTTATAGCAGGAAAACTTGTTTTAATTGTTTTTTTTTTTTGGATCCAGCACCTGTTCCGCTGAGGTTTGATGGACATTAACATGACTTTTACAAATTAAAAGCCCCAGAAAACCTTGAGTTTTAACAAACAAATATGATTTTTAAGAGTCTTAAAGCTGCATTAATCAAGATTTTTATATTCGGAATTGATCAAATAACTAGATTTGTCACATCTTTTAGCTTATATTCCAGATTTATTATCATTTATAGCAGGAAAACTGACAAATAAAGTTTAAAAATAAGTTTTGAATAACATGAAGTGGAGATTCTAAACTGCTCGTAGCCATGAATCAAAGGTCAAAGGTTGTGATGAGCCCAAAACAAGCAGAGAAAATGATGTATTGTAAACCACTTTAAAAGCCAGCGTTCCCTGCAGCGGTGGGACAACATCATACTTTACATCAAACGCTGGTGTTCAGTTACAGACGCATCCTTTATTTAGCAGGACAGGAAGTACAGCAGGAATCCAGAGGTCAGGCTGGACGACGGCTTCTTTACCATGTTTTAAAGTAATTGTACAGAACGTTTGCTCTGAATAATCCCGTTAACTGATGTTTGTGGTTGCAGATCGGCGTCCCCTCCAACCTTTACTCCCTGTACCACGCTGCTCTGCAGCTGAAGCAGAAGAACGAGCTGGGAGTTTATTTATTGAACCTCACTGTGTCTGATCTGTTGTACCTGGCGTCACTGCCACTGTGGCTGCAGTACATCTTCCAGGTAAAACAGGAAAAAACAACTATATCGCTCTGATAGTCTAGAGTTTTGTTTCTAGCTTTAATTTGAGGGTTTTTCCCTTTTAATTAAATGGCTCGTTAATGTCAATTGTTGAAAATGTCATGATAAAACTATAATATATAATATAAATCACCATGAAACTTCTTCAGTTCACGTTAAAACATTTTATTAAATATGTAAATGAAGCATCATTTATGTAAAAATGCAATAATTTCCAGCACAGAAATGTGATTATTGAATGAAGCCGGGTTTTTGATTTTCCCCTTTTTAATCAACTGGTTTAATCCCATTTAATTTTAATTAAGTTTTACTTTCTGATCTTTTTTTAGTGTAAAATGTCTCTTTTAATTAAGTTCCCAGTTCCTGAGATAAAATGATAAAACACACATAAATCATCATGAAACTTCTTCAGTTGATTTGTTGCATTAAAACATTCATAAAATATTTTAATGCAATATGTAAATGAGGCAATGTAATATGTAAATGAAGCAATGTAATATGTAAATGAAGCAATGCAATATGTAAATGAGGCAATGTAATATGTAAATGAAGCAATGTAATATGTAAATGAGGCAATGTAATATGTAAATGAAGCATCATTTAAGTAAAAATGCAATAATTTCCAGCACAGAAATGTGATTATTGAATGAAGCCGGGTTCATTCATAAAATATTTTAATGCAATATGTAAATGAGGCAATGTAATATGTAAATGAAGCATCATTTAAGTAAAAATGCAATAATTTCCAGCACAGAAATGTGATTATTGAATGAAGCCGGGTTCATTCATAAAATATTTTAATGCAATATGTAAATGAATCAATGTATTATGTAAATGAAACCATGGAATATGTAAATGAAGCAATGGATTATGTAAATGAAGCCATGGGTTATGTAAATGAAGCCATGGAATATGCAAATGAAGCATCATTTAAGTAAAATTGCAATAATTTCCAGCAGAGAAATGTGATTGTTGAATGAAGCCGGGTTCATTTTAGATTGTGGTTATGTTTTATTCTCATTTTTGATTTTCCCCTTTTTAATCAACTGTTTTTAATCCTATTTAATTTTAATTAAATTTTACTTTTTGATCTTTTTTTAATACAAAATGTTTAGATTTTTCCCCTTTTAATCACCTGTTTTTAAATATTTAGTTTTAGTTTCTGATCTCATTTTTAATATAAAATGTTTAGATTTTTCCCCTTTTAATCAACTGTTTTTAATCCTATGTAATTATAATTTTTACTTTCTGATTTTATTTTTAGTGTAAAAGGTTTTGTTTTTTCCTCAGTTCCTTCAGTTGATTTGTTGCATTAAATTATTTTATGAATGTTTTAATGCAATATGCAAATGAAGCAATGCAATATGCAAATGAAGCATCATTTAAGTAAAATTGCAATAATTTCCAGCAGAGAAATGTGATTATTGAATGAAGCCGGTTCATTTTAGATTGTGGTTATGTTTTATTCTCATTTTTGATTTTCCCCTTTTTAATCAACTGGTTTAATCCCATTTAATTTTAATTAAGTTTTACTTTCTGATCTTATTTTTAGTGTAAAATGTTTAGATTTTTCCCCTTTTAATCATCTGTTTTTAAATATTAAGTTTTAGTTTCTGATCTTATTTTTAGTGTAAAATGTTGTCAATTGTTCAAAATTGCACAATTGCATTGCAGAAATGTTATAAAATATGTAATTGAAGCAACATTTAAGTAAAAATGCAATAATTTTCATACATTTCCAGGACAGAAATGTGATTATTGGATGAAGCCGGGTTCAAAATTATTAATCGTTTTTTTTATTTTCCTCTTTTAATCAACTGTTTTAATCCTATTTAATGTTAAGTTTTACTTTCTGATCTTATTTAAGTGTAAAATCTTTAGTTTTTCCCCCTTTTAATCATGCATTACCTTATTGAAATGTGCCAGACCAATAAAATCGTGTTTCCTCCTTTTTCTTTTCCCAGTATATTACCTCATTTCATATGTGCTCATTCATGTTTCCAGGACGATGACTGGAGTCACAGGGAGTGGTTGTGTCAGCTGTGTGGCTTCCTCCTCTATGAGAACATCTACATCAGCATCGGTTTCCTGTGCTGCATCAGTCTGGACCGCTACCTGGCCGTGGTCCATCCTTTAAGGTCATTTATATGATGATATAAACGGGAAAAATCCCACAATTCCTTCATGACGATGCTGATTTTCTTGTTTCCTATCCTTCTAATTTAATGCACAAGACTCGGGTGTAAAAAAACAGTATTTTTGCTAACTTTTCCGTACTTTTCCCCCTCCCTGCCTGCAGGTTCACGTCTCTCCGCTCCATGACGGCGGCGTGGCTCGTCAGCGCCATCATCTGGCTGAAGGAGATCGCGGTGGGAATCGTCTTCTTCCGCCACAAAGAAGTGAGCCGGGACCGGAAGAACCAGTCGGTGTGTTTCGAGCACTACCCCATGCAGCCCTGGGAGTATCCCATCAACTACTACCGCTTCACCGTGGGCTTCATGTTCCCTCTGGCCATCCTGCTGGTAGGAAAACTGATGCTCCGTAGAGATTTCATCACAAAAATGGCACTTTACTGCATCTTAAAGGTACATTCTGTAAGTTTTAAACCAGGCAGAAATGTAATATAACACTTAGAAGGTTTGAGTTGGTGTATAATTCAATCAAAAAAAGCAAAGCTTATCAATGCAATATTAACCCATTAGAAGCCACTGTGAGTCTGGTGTCGCTGCCCCTTTAAATGTTAAATGTGAATAATTCCTCATTTCCAGCTTTATCCTCAACTTAAACTGATGAAGGCCCTAAATAATGTGTCCTATATTACATTTAACCTGTTCCCACCACAATTCTACTGTCACATCAGGCTTATTAACCTTAAAATAGTCAAGAAAACCAAGAAAACCAAGACAAATGTATAACTAGCAAAGTTATAACTGTGATATATGCAAATAAAAAGACTAAATATGTGATATTAAGCACAAAAACAGCAAAAACTGCCAAGCTGATTTATTCAAATGAGGAATAAATTTACCATAAATATATATAACATCACAAATCTATGATACTGGGAGTTAGTATTCCAAGAAATGTGATATTTGATCTATTTAATATCACTGAGAATTTTCCTTAAAGGAGAAATGGGTCCGGGAGACAACAGGGAGTTAAAGCTATAAGAGTTTTATTTGGTTTATTTTGGTTGGTTTTGGTCACATATGATTATTTATAAAAGTTTGTTGTCCCTCTTCCTGCAACAATCTGCAAAAATCATCCAAACTACAGGAAGTCATCTCCATTTTCTGATTTTAAAACTCAACTCACAGGCCTTTTATTGTCCAAATTTGGAATGTGTATTGTGCTGCACTGTTTTCCTGTTCCTGATGTGTTTTATGATCATTCCTCCCAGGATTTACCACCTTCTGTTGGTCAGGCCTTGCACAAAAAAGAGATAATTTGATCTCAAGCAACCAAAAGAAGGCTAATCTACTGATTCCTGTGGTTTTTAGATCAGCTACCTGTGTGTCCTTCGGGCCGTGGGTCGTAGTGCAGGAACTCAGCCGGATCAGAAGCTGAGGATCCGTCAGCTGGTCAGCAGCACCATCCTCATCTTCCTCGTCTGCTTCTCACCGTATCACATCTTCCTGTTGGTCCGAACCATGCTGGAGCGAGACTGCAGCTTCATCACAGGTCTGCTTTCTGTTTTTATTAGGAAGTAGACTGAGGTGCATCAAAACTGGTCCATAGACCTGTATAGATGATCATAAACCCCTGTTTTACATACATAATTAGAGGTGAGTGACAAATAATGGGAATTACACAGAAAGTGTGTTTTTTGTTTGATTTTTGACACATAAAATGATAAATTCTCAATATTTAATCCACCTATAATACAGAAACTAGTTGATAGCATGTGTTTTTAACTTTTTAAATCTATCTGGCACCAATCTTTTTAGTTTTTTTATGGTAAAATATTTATGGTAAATTATCCTGTTTATGGTAAAATATCCTGTGGATTAACTCAAATCAGTTTTATGACTTAAAGGAAGTGAATTACATGACAGTGGCCTCCCTGTGTGCAGTTTTCAAGTGGAATATAATAGAGTTTATTGCCATTTGTACAGGTTAAAACAAGTACATTGGAATTCTTGTGCACGTCCCTGAGTCATTTGTAGCTAAAAAAACTTAAACTTAACTTAAAAACTTAGGAAAATACAAGAGGATATATACAAAAAACAAATAGGTGCAAGAGTTGGCATTTTACAGACATTTACAGACAATTATATTACAAAAGAGTGCCTTTTTTATTGCTTAGTTATAATTGTGCAGCTAAGGAAATAAAGCAAAATAAATAAAACAGGAATATGTGCGGAGAAGAACATTTGACCTGAGATTGTTGCATATATTACACAATAATTAGTTCTAAACAGTCAATAATGTGCAGGATGCACTTTGAGTTCCTGAGATTCTAAGTAAAGATCACACACCACACACATGTTCTATATTAACCCCTGCAGCGGAGCCATAGTGATCGACAATTATTAATCTTACCAGAGAGGATGTTTTAACGATGTTTGAGCAGGACAGTGATGTGGAGAACAAAGGTGAAGAAGGAGAAACATGCAGCATCAGTGGTCACATCTTCTATTTGGTTATTTGAATCTCTGAAGCAATTATTTAGTCATTTATGGTAGAACAAATGCAAGAAAAAAAAGCTGCAGGAGAAAAATGCTGCAATCACAGAAACGAAGAAGCAAAGAAAACAAATGCAAAAGAAAAATGCAAAATATATTGAAATATATCATAGAAGAACAGCATAATTACGTAGGTAATGTTGGTTTTAATTTAATACAACCATAGATTTCACCCTCTTGCAGTTCGATAGCTTGATATTTGCAGAATTTTTCCTTTTGCATTTGTTTTTTAGGGGTTTTTAAGTCTTTGCTTCTGTTTCATTTCTATGACTGCAGCATTCCTGCAGCTATTTTTGCAAAATATGAAAAAGGATGCACTTTGATTTCCTGAGATTATAAGTAGACATCACACACCATACATATTTACTATATTAACCCCTCTAACGATAAAAAATAAAACGATAAAAACGTCCTTTTTGTTTCCTTTGTTTCCCAGGAATATTTAACTACTACCACCTGTCTCTGCTGCTGACCACCCTGAACTGCGTGGCGGACCCGGCCCTCTACTGCTTCGTCAGCGAGAGCGCCCGTCGTGGCCTGTACCGGGCCGTGCTGCGGCCCGTCATCGGGGCGATGTGCTGCTGCTTCCGCCGCGGCAGCGCCAGCCCGTCCAACCCCGCCACCGACTCCCAGGAGGTCGCCACGGACAAGAACCACGACAACCAGACGGTGACGCTGCTCACGCACAACGTGAAGACGGACGCCGCTGGAAACAAGGAGAAGAACTTCATAGCTTTGACGGTGCAGAATAACAGTCACGGGGACAAATGTGACGCAAAAAGCAACTGTGTGATTGATGGAATGAGCCTGAAGACAGAGAAGATTGAGGAGAGCAGCAGCTGAAAGGACCTGAAGGTCAAGGTTTATCTATACAACGCAGGTATTTTACAAACTGTGCACGGTTTCGACCTTTAATCCATTAGTAGCCACAGTCGTGGGCTCCTGAAAATGGAGTTTTTGTAACTGGAGTCCAGAGTCTTCTTCTTCTTCAGGGGTTTTAAGGAAGCCGACATCCAGAGGAAATATCTATTTCTAAAACCTCTGCAACTGTGTCAACTCTTGTCTTTGGTCGGCATAATTTGGATTAAAAAAGTAAAACATGAGGGTAAACAGGAAGTTGTATCCGTGGAGACTTGTGGAGCCTTGTGATTGGCTAAAACGTCCTTCCTGTTAGGAGTGATATCGCCACCTGCTGCTGTGGCATGTGCATGACATTGGATTTCTTTGACATTTTGAGCTAAAGCAGTTTTTCTTTTTCTCTCTGTCATGATTTCACTGAACTCAGGACTCAGCCGAGTGTAAAATCTGACATTTGACGCTGTAAATTAAAGTGGCTAAAAGGGTGAAACATGCTAAACTAAAATCACAAACATACCGTAAATTACCAAATAAGAGCCGATTGTTCCAATCGTATAACAGACCAGGCCTTTATTTAAGACCTTTTGACTGATAATTCCTTCAATACAAAACTGGAAAAATGTGGTAATTTTACTCCAATTCTTTTATTAAACCAGTATGACTACATTACATTTATATTTTTCTAAAGCCAGATAACTGTACTGTAGTTATACGTCTCACTGCTGTTTTCCTCTGCATATTTTACCACAGAAACTTCTGTTTGCAGCATTTGACCCCTGTCAGCCACCGTAGAAAATGCCCCATTTACGTTTCTAATTGGAAATGTAGTTGAGATTTATCAAAAGTTCATAGATATTGACCCCTAACCTTAAATTAAAGCAGACATTTGCCACTCATTCATCCTAAACTTGTAGTATTAGAAGCTTCCTTTTATTTTTGTATTATATTTATAATTTATAGTCTGTGCATGGGTGACTTTAAACGGCCATGTTGTGTTAATAAGGATATAAGTGACAGGCTGTGGTTTTTAACTGTCCAGAGCTGCTTCTGTGTTATAAGAGGTTAAATATCAAGGGAAACAACCTCCCATGTTTACATGCTGCCATTCACATGCATGATAATGGCATTATATCGTTAAGGTCATGATCTTTTTATTACTGAACCATCTGTTCACAGCTTCTGTAGTTATAGATCTGTGTTATAAAGGTTCTTTTTCAACATATGACCATAAATTTATTTTAATTATCACATCATGGTCAAAATCTTAGTTCCTATGGAAGCGTAACGTTACTTTAAATGTTTGAAATTGTGTTCAAAATGTTAAATATTGTGGTATAACATTACAATATAGGCCAAACTTTCAGAAATATGAATGAATTATAAAAAAAATAATGCTGCGGAATGAAATATAATTGTATGTCAAAGCATCTTAGTGAAAATGTGATGTGTACATGTATATGTTCAGTGAGAAAATGCTATTTTTATAAAGGAGGAGTGGTGTGGACACGTTTGTGTAACGGTGTTTGTGCAGACACATGCAGGATGTGTGTCTATCTCTGTGACTGTGTGTGTGGTTTCAGTTGGACCTCAGTCTTCCCTCAGTGTCAACAGCAGGAACTCCTTCTCTAACTCATCTGGGTGTGATGCAAACCACTGATATCGAATTTAATTTAATGCAAAACCGCTGTTTGTCTAGTTTTTGCTTAAATCTAAGCAAAGCCGTGTGAAAAATCATTTAAAGAGATTGCAAAATCATCAAAATGTTGCATTAATGATGATGCAAACAATTAAAACAGATCATTTGCGTCTGTTTTAAGCTCTGATTGTCTCTGTTGGATCCAAAATGGCGACCATCCTGCAGCGAAATAAAAATCCATGTGTCCAATAAAAATAACCTGCAAGTGCAACACAATCGAGGGAAATAACTTTCCAAACAATATTCTATTTCCATTGTAGAAAGAATGTGTGTTCAGATGTTATATCTGCAAAAAACAGGCAACTGATGAGCAGAAAAAATAGTTTATTGCATGAAATCTGTTTTTCAAATGTCGTTTTAATGAAGGCAAAGGAAAAAAACCGTGCAGCATCAGTGTTCATGTCTTCTTCCTTGACTTTTATTTGGAACCAGCAGTTATTTATAGGAATATATAAACCTGCATCCAGCGTTTAAAGGTGCTTAACTGAAATTATTCTGTAATTAACGGTACAACAAATGCAAAGAAAGGAAAGAACAATATTTCCATTGTAGAAAGAATGTGTGTACAGATGTTAAAGCTGCAAAAAGCATTGCATTAAATCTGTTTGTCAAACCTCTAATAGCTTAGTTTTCATGTGTTTAATTTCAGAATACACTGAGATAGTCCTTATTGTATTGAGTTCACTTAACCCGTTAGACTCCAGGGTTCCCCCTGAGGTTGCTCCACTAATCATGTACAAATATAGTGAAGCTATACATCAAATTAAACAGGAGAAACTCCACTACAAGCACATATAAGTCATATTTACACACACCAAACACAACTCCAACACCAAGCTAATTAATTAACAAATATGAAAATCGGTATACGATCATAAAGCCAACCCACTCGCCACATTTTGATGGCTAGCGCTCTGATACTTCATGTTACACAAACAAATGACATCTCATATGAAAGCTGAGACTGTGACGAGTCCAACGGTACCATCAGTGTAGCTTTATGACAAAAACTCAGTAAACTAGCAGCCAAAAAACACTACAGGAAAAAGTCGCTTGTTTGAAGCGACGAACAAAAAATGTGTTTTTTTGTTGCTGTTTTGGGATGAAAATGTTTATTTGACATCAATAAATGGTCGTTTAGTGTCGACCAACATCTCTGTGTTTATTCCAGACATACCCTACTGACTATGGGGATGTCCTAAACCTAAAAAAGGGCTGGAGGTCAAGGGGTTAAGTAATTGAAATCAGGAAGGTTGCAAACACTTTTTCACAGCACTGTGTTTTTAAAGGTCAAGAGTATAGATCCACAATATGATTCCAGTGTATAATCTGCAGTAAAACGTTGGATAAAAGCATTTTACTTTGCCTAAATTAGTGTTTTAATGTTAATTATACCTTCCCAGGGTGCACAAATCATTGCTATTGTCTAGATTTCAGTTCACACATGCACAGTTCCCTCCTCAGATGCAGGATGAAAACTATGGACCCAGCAGTAAAAAGGTAAGTATAATCCTTCATTTATGTTTCATGTCCTTATTACCTGCATAAAAACATGGATTAATGAAATACAGTGTAAATGTGTAAAAGTAGCTTCGTTTTTATTGGAAACAGTTTGAAGGAAATTCAATATGAAATGCTTAAAATTGTCAGAGAGATGACCCCTGACCCCTGACCCCTTTTCCTGTGCAGCCGGACATGAACGTGCTGGAACTGTATTATGACAAGTTTGTGTTTTTTGTAGTGATTCCTGTGTAAATGTTAAATATTTTTACCAGACGAAGCAAAACCCCATAGAAAATGGCAACTCTATATAAACTGGGAGTGGTAATTGTCTCCTTTATAATAAACATCTTATAGAATATATTCTTTATGTTCTAGAATGATCCTCAGTGGGATTTATAGCATTTTATGGACAAATAATTGACCTTTGACCTCTTATCTTATGAATCATTGAACTTTGCATTGCAGATAATTTAGCTTTTGGGTCAGTTTGGACTTTTTATTAAATCTTAACAGGTAAAAATATCTTGTTTTTTGATAGAATTAGTGCAATATTGAGTAGAATTATCTTATTTAATGTAATGTGGCCTTGTTAAAATAAGATTTAAATTGACTAAACATCAACAAACAACTTGAAATAAGCTAAATTATCTGATAATTCTACTTATTATTGGACTAATTGTACCAAAAACAACATATTTTCACTTGTTAAATTTTCAGTTTTGATGATTTTATGGACAAATAATTGATCTTTGACCTTTTCATTGCAGATAATTTAACTTTTTTTTCCTGATTTGGGTCAATTTGGTCTTGTTTTAAGTTTTAAATAAAGTATTTTATCTGTAGTAAAACACAATTTTAGATTTTTTTTCACCTCACATGTTGTAGATTTATTTTAAAACCAGGTTTAAGTCCAATAACCTTCATGGTTGTAGAGATATTCCACATTTATTATCATTTATAGCAGGAAAACTGATAAATAAACCTGGGGTTTAAGTAGATAAAAGACCTAAACCTTAATTTACTGCTCAGTTACTGAATGTCTATTATAGGGACTTATTTCTAATAGAGCTGTTATAACTATACTGGATTTTAAAACAGCAAATCCAAAGAAACAGCTGCTCCATTTTTGGCCTTTAGTTTGAGGTGAAGTTGGGTTTGGACGTGAGTTTATTGGTTTTAGGAGATTAATAATGTGGTTTCCAGGTGAATCAGGACTCGAGTATGAAAATGACTGTGAAAATAAGTTAATTCTATTTGTTTTTGTAAGAGAATCCTTCCTCTGGAGTCATTTATGATGTGTGTGTGTGACACAGAAGCTGTGGATGTGTGTGAAGATGTGTGTGAAGGAGGCAGAATAAGTGTGTGTGTGTATGTGTGTGTGTGTTAATCTTGGCAGTTTTACCCGCTGTCGTCCAGCAGGAAGTCACAGTAAACTCGGGTCGGGTCGAAGGTCACAGCAGAAAAATGAGCTGAGGAAGAACAACAAAACACAACAGGAGCAGAAAATAAATGTGATAAAACTCCTGTTCTATGGTTTCTATGGTAACTCTCTGCTGCTAGTGCTGAGTTTGTTTGGAGCTTCAACTCATCGTTACGACGTCAGCGCTGCACAGATATAATCGATTTGTTCCTCATGAGTCTTGCTTCCACTGTGTAATTCTGTCTGCTGCAAATTTCAATTCACCTTCAGTGAACATGCTTCATTTCTTCACTGAGCTTTAGGAAGTAAAACAGGAAGTGGTCAGGTGTTGTGTTAAAGTTTGTTCCCCCTCTTAAATCGTGTTCTCCTCCTGTTGGGACACGTGATTTACATAAGACGTCTCCTCAGTCAGGACCTAGTTTATGTTATAGCTATAGAAAAGACTGGTTGGTGTTAAGGAACCAACCAATTTATCAGTTTTCCTGCTATAAATTATATTAAATATGGAAAATATCTACAACCACAAAGGTTATTGGACTTAAACCTGGTATTAAAATAAATCTACAACATGTGAGGTGACTATAGAAGAGTCAGAATCTATTTATGTTGCTGTTATAGAGAAAATATAGTTAGAATATTGAAAAAAAAATGTGTTTTACTACAGATAAAACTCACTGAGGATGATTCCAGAACATGAAGAATATAATCTGTAAGATGTTTAAAAAGGAGATTATATGGAATATGGAAAAAAAAATCTAAAATTGTGTTTTACTACAGATAAATTCTTTATTTAAAACTTAAAACAAGACCAAACTGACCCAAATCAGGGGAAAAAACGAAATAAGTTAAATTATCTGCAATGAAAAGGTCAAAGATCAATTATTTGTCCATAAAATCATCAAAACTGAAAATTTAACAAGTGAAAATATGTTGTTTTTGGTACAATTAGTCCAATAATAAGTAGAATTATCAGATAATTTAGCTTATTTCAAGTTGTTTGTTGATTTTAGTCAATTTAATCTTTTGTTTTTTAAGAAAATGTTATATAAATCTTATTTTAACATCAAATCAGTAAATCTGCTGCAATGAGATAATTCTACTCAATATTGCACTAATTCTACCAAAAAACAAGATATTTGTACCTGTTAAGATTAGATAAATAGTCCAAACTGACCCAAATAAGGAAAAAAAAACCCTAAAAGCTAAATTATCTACAATGCAAAGTTTTGCAAAGTTCAAAGGTCGATTATTTGACCATAAAATCCTATAAATCCCACTGAGGATCATTCTAGAACATGAAGAATATATTCTGTAAGATGTTTATTATAAAGGAGGCAATTAAATAATCACACAAACAGATTAAATCTAAATTATCTGTTTTACTACAGATAAAAATACTTTTAGTGTTGGAGCTGATGTTTTCTACTGGGATTTATGACGATTTTCATGTCAAAAGCTGTAAATGATCGATAAATAAAAAAAAAATGTTCATTTCCAGTTTTATTTTGGTAAGATTCTTGCATCAATAAACTCTGTATTGTAGTTTTTTGGGCTGTTATAGACCCATAACACCTAAAACCACAGCAATAACCACTTTATTTTCAGCTTTTTGAATCTGTACGTCATTAAGAAACATTTCCAACAATCACTCACTGGTGTGTTTTCATTCCTCTGACAGTTTGATTAGTGTTTCTGCGGTTTTTACACCCACGGAGTAGAAATAACCTAACGAAGCGAATGAAATGTTTTAGAGGAACCGACCTCAGCCGTTTATATCTCTCCTGCCTCTTCTTCTCTTTACGGAACTGTAGTTTGTCCGTTTAAAGCTTGTTTTCTCGGTACTTGACCGAACTGTGCAGAATTCTATTTATAATAAACATAGTGGAGACTGTAGAGTCTTTAGAGCCATTAGATCATACAGTATGTACTATATGCACCATATTACTTGATATTAATTCTATTATATTGGTATTATTGTGTTTTTATGCTCATTTTTTCCAAATTTATGGGAAAACACAAAAAATCTTTAAATGCAGAGAATATTCTATTTATGAATCGTTTCAATCAAAAAGGAAATACATAGAATAAAGTCGATTTTTGAACATTTTAGTGTGAGTTTAGTCAACTTTAAACCTGGATTAAACTGTCCTTTCATTCCATAGTGAAACTCTAATCTTACATTAACCTGGAGTTAAATTAAACTAATATCAGCTCCTTTTTCATCACTTTCCCAGCTCTTTGTCTGTTTTTTATCGAACGTAACTCATCTCCGTCCAGTTTTGGCGACTTTTTGAAACCTGAGATGTGGTGAATTTACAATAAAGTGACACCAAACAATCATCACATCTGCATTTAACTGCAGAAATTAATTTACATCCAGTTCCTGTTTGCATTTAAACAGAAAATGTGTCCAGTTCGTCAGGTTTGAAGGACAAATATAACAGAATATCATCAGCGTACAGTTTGACATTTACCCCCAAAAAGTAGATTAATCTCGTCAAATATCATTGCACTGCACAAAATATTAAACAAATTCTAAACTTACATTAACCTGGAGTTAAATTAAACTAATATCAGCTCCTTTTTCATCACTTTCCCAGCTCTTTGCCTGTTTTTTATCGATCGTAACTCATCTCCAACGTCCAGTTTTGACTTTTTGAAACCTGAGATGTGGTGAATTTATTAATGAAGTGATGACACATCCTGGCACTTCCTTTATTTCTTAATATTTGGCTGCATATTTATTGATTTTATTGACATGCACAGCACTTTATATTAAGTTATTACTCAAGTATAACCTGTAAAATGTAGACTAAATTACTATAAAACAGCCTAAAATAGCCTAAAACCTTTATCACTCACCAGTAGAAATTGATTCTAGAATCATGTTTAGAGCTTCCTCTTGATTCTTGAAGCAGCCGCCATCATGAAATCTGTTAAATTTACATTTTAACCTGATTTGGGCAAAAAATAAAAGTAAAATGTCCATGGAAATAAAGAGTGAACATTTCAACTCAGGATTAAGGTGATTTTAGGACAAAAACTCATTTTCCTCACCAACAAAAATGACTTGGATCATTATTTTAATAAGTTGATGGCATTAGTTTTATATGCCACATTATATTTATAACCTCACAGCCTCTTTTTAATGTTATAATTTCACTAAGGCAGTAAAACCAGCAATCAAATCTGAATGAAATAAATCAGCAAATACATATATAAGTAAAATCACCTGCAGTTCACATTAGAGTCTTTTGAAATCTGGGGAACTCTTAGTTTTCAGACAGAATTTCACATTATTGGTCACATCCTTCCTCGTTTCTGATGAATTCTGGCCTGACTGTCACACCCTTATTGTGGGAAACATCAAAGTATAGATTAGATTATCAAAAATGATGATTTAAATGTTTTAAACGAGCTTTCTCTTCTAATTGGCTGCTGATTAGTATTAAAGTCTCTTCCACAGATGCTGCTTCTTTAAAAAACCACGTCTGTGAATCATCTTCCTGTCGAGCCTCCGGTGACCTGCAGCAGCCTGGTTATGATGTCGGAGTGTGTGGGGTGAAAGGTCAAACCATCCACCTCCATGGCCAGGTGAGCAGTCTTCCCACTACGAATCCCAAAATGCATCAGAGTGGACAGGAAACACTCCTCCTGGAGAGAGAGGGAGATAATAATAATAATAATAAGTATAAAACCTGCACTATATCCATGCATACAGTGCATTTTATCCCTCAGCAACACCATATTTCATATAAATGTTGTCGTATAGGCTTCTTTTTGCACTGCGATATTCAGCTTTGCTGCAACAAATCATATGATGTAATTATTTTTTTGTCTTTCAAAGTAAAAGACTTGATCTTTTACAACTAAACAGTAAAACTTTTTCCGTAATATTGAGCCAAATATTACAAATTATTATTATATAAAAACCTTTTCTATATTTTATATTTTTTTAAAGTGGCACAGAGTGAATCCTGAATGACTCTATGAATGTGATGGGATGGATTAGATTATAATAAGTATATTTATTGTTTTTAGAGTATTTTTATTGAGGTCAGTGTGTGAATGCATTGAATTTCATTGTATCTCCTTTGCAATGACAGTAAAATCTATTCTACTTGTTATACGACTATTTATTATTATAATATCAATGTTATGTGTTGTAAACATTATTTGTTCATGTCAATAAAGCTATTTGAATTAAAAATTGAATCCAAATGAGAGGGAGAAGGAGAGAGAGTATGAGCGTGACACTCTGTGTGTGTGTGTGTGTGTGTGTGTGTGTGTGTGTGTGTGTGTGTGTGTGTGTGTGTGACCTTGTCCACAGACGGCAGCTCATCAGTCCAGTCCTGCAGCATCTCCTGTGTTGGTGTGTGTTCACGTCCTCTCCTCAGGTATCTGTGGTGGGACGGGCAGGTCTGGAGCAGGTAGAGACCACAGGCCACAGCATAACCCCCCCAGTTAGAGACTCCTGCAGGAGGAGGAGGAGGAGCAGGAGGAGGAGGAGCAGGAGGAGGTGCAGGAGGAGGTGCAGGACAATGCAAGCAATATTTCTGTAAATAAAACCCAGTTTTTTTCATTTTGCATTGAACCAAAATAAGCAAAAAGACAGATTTTTAAGTTTCTTTATGCGATATGATCATAGTTTTCAGCCAGGATTGACAACAAACATACCTTTATTTAACCGTGATAATCAATATATCACAAATATAAGGCCACTGAATGATCCTCAGCTGAACTAATAGTCATATTCTCACAATTCTCATGCTGAAATAGTTTCTTCATGTCAGAAAAGAAGAAGAAGAGAAGGTTGCATCACTGTGACGGAGTGTATTCCTGGTAATTTCCTCTTTTTGGTTTCACTTGATCTTGATTGAAGACGACAAAAAGGTTAAAACGACCCTTTGACCTTTGGTTTTTTTTGTCTCTGACGTCTTTCTGTCATAATGTGAGTTCATTGTTGATGCCGTTAAGTGTTAATATGATTTTTATGTCATTTTCTGCTCAAAATAAAACATCTAAATGTTACTCATACAGTTACTTTTATGGAATAACTGCTGAAAATGCACTTTTTTTTACTCAAGTCATCTCTTCTGTTGTGTAAATTGAAGGTTTATTAAACAAGAAGTAAAGAAATGTGTAGGTTTTGTTATTTATATGTCAATTTTTACTTGTTTTAGCATTTTCTGGCACCTGAAATTGTAGTTTTCTTGCCCTAAAATGGAATGCAAATAGATATATAATATGATTTTCTGTGACTCAAATGATATGAAACTGGGCTTCAATGTGTTAAGTTTCATACCAGCAGTGATGGCGTAGTCTGCAGCAACATCACAGGCTATTAGATCCCCGTTGGGCATCAGGTTCTTCACCTTCTCCTTCACTTTACCCATCCCCAACTCATTACCTCCATCACCAACTCCTGCAGCCACACACAGGAGAAATATCTCTGTTTATTCCATTTAAAACACACCACCTCTCTAATTAAGAAGCAGCGTTAACGACCTGTCGTAGTGATTCCTGCTATGTCCTTAGCAGCAATAAACAGGTCGTCGATGGGATCCACCAGATGTTTGATGTTCACTGCTCTCATGTTGTAGTAATTCCCGTCTGCAGCTCGTCCGCTGCGCTCTATCGCCACAAGGTGGTCGTACCTGGAATTAAACACCTGATTCATTTAGTTTATTAATACAGAAGGAGATTTCCTTTTATCTGTGTGTGTGTGTTTTTTGGTGTGTGTAGGACCTGGGTTTGCTGGGGTCTCCATCGTAGCACAGGAAGTTCAGAGCAGAGTCTGGACCGGAGTTTTCAAAGGTCACCAGTGGAATTGTGGTTTTCAGGACTCCTGAGGATGGAAATTACAGACGTGACTGGAGTTTTCAGAGGTTTGTACTTGTAAAGCATAAATTATATAGGTAAGTGCATGTGAGTTTGTTTGGTTTTTAAATCACTGACAGTTCAAACCTGCAACCATTGTGTTTTAAGACAGATAAAAATACTACATTTAAAATTAAAACAAGCCCAAACTGACCAAAATCACTTGAAATAAGCTAAATTATCTGCAATGCAAAGTTCAATGATTAATATAAGAGAAAGATCAATTATTTATTATATATATAAAAAGGAGATTATAAAGGAGACAATTAAATAATCACACTCTAATTAAATATCTAAATAGCTGCTACTACTGATATTCTATTAAACTATTGTCTTATTGTATTGATGATGTGGATATTGATGATATATATTGATGCTGGAACAGTAACATTATGTTTTATTAAAGATAAAAACTCTTTATTTAATATTTTGGGGGGTTTTAACAGAGGCTCTCTCCCACCTTTCCTCACAGCTTCATCTATGATGCTGCGGTTCATCTCCATCGCTCTCCTGTCCGTCACCATCGTCACCCGCTTCCCTAGCGACAGCAGCATGGTTGCCATGGCAACGGCTCCGGGCGGGCCATCCGTCTCGTCCGGCGGACTAGAGATAAAAAAAAATATATTTTTATTAATTTATTTTCACTATAATAATTCCACAATGACAGAATATAGGGCCATTTGTATAGAGGACTACCATCATTTAAAGTAACTAAATACATTTATTTACATGTAATTTATTAGTATTTATTTACTATTATTTGTGTAATATTAATTTATTCAATTAAAAATGTTATTTTCCATTTTATATAAGGAGGTGAAAATAAATAATTAAATAAAAAATTAAAAACAAATAAAATGGAATTAGATAGGACTTTATTGAATCCAATAAATCAAATAAATGTGAAAATAATACACAATTAAATCAATTAAAATAATTAATTAATTAGAAAATTAAATAAATATGGATATTTACTGTTACATTTATTCAAGTACTGAGTCATTATATATTTATTTTAAATATATTATATACTGTTTATTTATTTAAATACCTCCACCTCAACCATAATACTGTGTATTTTTGTACTGGTACTTTCTGTGTATAATGTGTATTTATAGTTTCTGAGCTGTGGTAAATGTGGGATCAATAAAGTTTCTAATCTAATCTAATTCACTATGAAGCAGAGCTGTGTAAGTTGCGCTGCAGGCTGTGCTGTGATTGGATTATTGCCTCTGCAGGTCCGACCAGGACATTTAGTCCATGCACCTGTGCATGTAATGTGTGGGGAAGCCGGTTGTTATGGCAACAGACGAGGCGTGGGACATTGCCAGACACGAGCGAAGAAGTTCATCCTGAACAAATAAAGCTCTGATCCCTCGTTGACCTGTTTGACAGAGACAGAAAAACTGAATTAATGCATGAAGCATGGATCCTCCTTATTAAAGAAACACCTTAAACATCTTTACTGCAGATTTTCTTACATGCTTTACGTTTTCTAGCTGTTTTATATCAAAATCCTTTAGTTTTATATAATTCTGTGAATCTATTTATATGATATATTAAGAGTAGCAGTTTATCAGTGTCATTTTAAACAGTTATAACTACATCCTCCTGAGATCCAGGCGACTTTTTTTTAAAGTATATCTTTAATTCCTTCCTCCTTTCTTTTCTCCTTCCTCATTTGTTTCTATTGTTTTCTCCCTCCTTCCTTTTTTCTTTCCGTTCTTTCACTTCCTCCTTTTGTCCTTCTATCCCTTGTTATATCCTTCATTCTTCCCCCTTCTTATATTTTTCTTCTATCCTTCCTTCCTTCCTTCCTTCCTTCCTTCCTTCCTTCCTTCCTTCCTTCCTTCCTTCCTTCCTTCCTTCCTTCCTTCCTTCCTTCCTTCCTTCCTTCCTTCCTTCCTTCCTTCCTTCCTTCTATCCTCCCCTTTTGTTCCTTCATTCTTTACTTTTTATCCTCTCTCCTTCCTTTATTCCCTCTTTTCTTCCTTTTTACATCCCTCCTCCCTCCTTCTTTACCCCCTTGCTCATTTACTTCTTTCCTTCCCCCTCCTTCATTCTTTCCTTCCATCCTCCCTCCCTCCTTCCTTCCCTCTTTCCTTCTATCCTTCCGCCTCCTTCCTTCTTCTTTCCTTATTATATAATTAATTCTTCCTCCTTCATTCTATCCTCCCTTCTTGTTCCTCCATCTTTAGTTGTATCCTTTCTCCCTCCTTTCTTCCCTCTTTTCTCCATTTTTACATCCCTCCTCCCTCCTTCTTTACTCCCATGCTCATTTACTTCTTTCCTTCCATCCTTCCTTCCCTCTTTCCTTCTTTACTTCCTTCCATCCTCCCTCATTCTTCCTTCTCATTCCTTCCTTTTTTTCATCCATCCTTCCCCGTCCTTCATTCTTTCCTTCCGTCCTTCCTCCCTCATTATATCCTTCATTCTTCCCTCTTCCTTCCTTACTTCTTTACTTCTATCCTTCCTTCCTTCCTTCCTTCCTTCCTTCCTTCCTTCCTTCCTTCCTTCCTTCCCCCTTCCTTCCCTCTTTCCTTCTGTCCATCCTCCCTTATTACATCATTCATTCTTCCCCCTTCCTTCCATCTTTCCTTCATTCTATCCTCCCCTCTTGTTCCTTCATTCTTTACTTCTATCCCTCCTTTCTTCCGTCTTTTCTCCATTTTTACACCCCTCCTCCCTCCTTCTTTACTCCCTTGCTCATTTCCTTCTTTCCTTCCACCCTTCCTCCCTTATTCTACCCTTCATTCTTCCCTCTCTTTCCTTCCTTCCATCCTTCCTTCCCTCTTCCCTTCTTTACTTCCTTCCATCCTCCCTCATTCTTCCCTCTCATTCCTTCCTTTTTTCATCCATCCTTCCATCTTTCCTCCATTCTATCCTCCCCTCTTGTTCCTTCATTCTTTACTTCTATCCTTCCTTCCCTCTTTTCTTTATTTTTACATCTTTCCTCCCTCCTTCTTTACTCCCTTGCTCATTTACTTCTTTCCTTCCGTCCTTCCTTCCCTCTTTCCTTCTTTCCTTCCATCCTTTCTTCCCTCTTTTCTCCATTTTTACATCCCTCCTCCCTCCTTCTTTACTCCCATGCTCATTTACTTCTTTCCTTCCATCCTTCCCCCCTCATTCTACCCTTCATTCTTCCCTCTTATTCCTTCCTTTTTTTCATCCATCCTTCCCCGTCCTTCATTCTTTCCTTTCGTCCTTCCTCCCTCATTATATCCTTCATTCTTCCCTCTTCCTTCCTTACTTCTTTACTTCTATCCTTCCTTCCTTCCTTCCTTCCTTCCTCCTTCCTTCCCTCTTTCCTTCTGTCCATCCTCCCTTATTACATCATTCATTCTTCCCCCTTCCTTCCATCTTTCCTTCATTCTATCCTCCCCTCTTGTTCCTTCATTCTTTACTTCTATCCCTCCTTTCTTCCCTCTTTTCTCCATTTTTACACCCCTCCTCCCTCCTTCTTTACTCCCTTGCTCATTTCCTTCTTTCCTCCTACCTTCCTCCCTTATTCTACCCTTCATTCTTCCCTCTCTTTCCTTCCTTCCATCCTTCCTTCACTCTTTCCTTCCATCCTTCCTCCCTTATTCTTCCCTCTCATTCCTTCCTTTTTTTCTTCCATTCTTCCCCCTCCTTCATTCCTCTAGAGTGGACTAAATGAATATGTGGGTCTATATAAATGTGTGTGTTAATTCTTTATGATCCACTCCTCAGTTTTTCCAGATATAATCATTTAAATAGTTTATATATCTAAATATTGAGTCTTCTACTGTAGCTCAGTGATCTGGGGACCTGGAGGTCGTGGGATCAAATCCCAGTCGACTCATACCAAAAACTAAAAATGGGATTTAAGGGGTTAGATCATCACATGATTCACAGAGTCGTCCCTGAGGGGAGGGTAAAATATAGAAAACAAGATTCACACACTCAGGTGTGTGTTTACCTAACTTATAATGTCATTATAATAATAAACAGTCTGGATTTAGTTGTTGTTTCATAACAGAAAAACTATATTAAAATAGAAGATTCTAAAAAAAAAGAGAGATTGTTGGATTTTTGGCTGCAAAAACTGAAATCCTAAGTGAAAATATGTTGATTTTGATATTACATTAGCACATATTTTTGCTTATTTAAAGTTTTATTTTAGAAAACAAGGATAACATTTTCATAAAAAAGAAGATTAAATTGACTAAAATGAAGAAAAAACTTGAAATGAGTATTTTTATCTGTAGTAAAACACAATACAATAAGAAAATAGTTTAATATAATATCAGTAGTAGCGTCTATTTAGATATTTAATTTATAGTGTGATTATTTAATTGGCTCCTTTATAATCTCCTTTATTATTCTTCATGTTCTATAATGATCCTCAGTGATTTCTATGATTTTTAACTATTATCTTATTATAAATTAGCTTATTTCAAGTTTGTTTTTCCTGGTTTTGGTCAGTTTTGTCCTGTTTTAAATTTTAAATAAAGTATTTTTATGCATAGCAATCAGTTTAGCACACATTTTGGCTCCTAGAGGGGACTTTATCTGTAGTAAAACACAATTTTAGGTATTTTTTTGCAATATTCTAACTATATTTTCTCTATAACAGCAACATAAATAGATTCTAACTCTTCTGTAGTCACCTCACATGTTGTAGATTTCATTTAATTCCACGTTTAAGTCCAATAACCTTTGTGTTTGTAGAGATATTCTATATTTATTATCATTTATAGCAGGAAAACTGATAAATAAACCTGGGGTTTAAGATTTCAGTTTTTGCATTCAGTTATTTCAGTTATTAATATGAATATATGTAGATTTCAACTGCTGAAGCTGCAGTATTTAACAAAAAAACAGACAGAAAACTGTATTTAGAACCGGGACCTAAACGAGAGTTTTCCCTGCACCTGGATCCTCTCCAATAATGGTCTCCAGCTGCCTGATCTTTTCCACGGCCTGTCGGGAAGCCAGGCTGTACAGCAAAGGATTGTGGGACACGGGGATGCAGAGCGGGGTCAGCTCGGGACCGAGGTCCGGGTCTGAGTCCGGCAGGTCGGTCAGGAACATGCAGCCCGGTGAGTGACTGAAGGCCAGAGGAGGTTCTGGAAAGACCAGATGCTGGTTTAGAGGTTTGGATTCTTCAGGTTTATAGAGGATATGATGTTATTTTTATTTATAATGATTTATAATAACGCTCACTGCTGCTGAGGATCGCCTCGATGGCAGTGACGCCACAGGCCCAGAACACCGGGACGTCTCCAGGATGCAGATCCACGCGGTCCCCATAATCTGGTCTGGACAGGTCCTGGATCCCCAGGAGGGCTACACATATCAGATTTAAAACAAATGTAAAATAGAAGCATTTAGACGTGTAGGTTCAGACATTTGATGGTTCCAGTGATTATCCTGGACTCCATCTAGGAGACCGGGTCTCTAGGAGTCTCTAGGAGACCCTCCTAGATGTACCCAAGTCTTCTACATGTACCTGGGTCTGGGTCTCCTAGGTGTACCTGAGTCTTCTAGGTGTATCTGAGTCTCCTACGTGTACCTGGGTCTGGGTCTCCTAGGTGTACCTGGGTCTGGGTCTCCTAGGTGTACCTGGGTCTCCTACGTGTACCTGGGTCTCCTAGGTGTACCTGGGTCTTCTAGGTGTACCTGAGTCTGGGTCTCCTAGGTGTACCTGGGTCTCCTAGGTGTACCTGGGTCTCCTAGGTGTATCTGAGTCTGGGTCTCCTAGGTGTACCTGGGTCTGGGTCTCCTAGGTGTACCTGGGTCTCCTACGTGTACCTGGGTCTGGGTCTCCTAGGTGTACCTGGGTCTCCTAGGTGTACCTGGGTCTCCTAGGTGTACCTGGGTCTGGGTCTCCTAGGTGTACCTGGGTCTGGGTCTCCTAGGTGTACCTGGGTCTCCTAGGTGTACCTGGGTCTTCTAGGTGTACCTGGGTCTGGGTCTCCTAGGTGTACCTGGGTCTCCTACATGTACCTGGGTCTGGGTCTCCTAGGTGTACCTGGGTCTGGGTCTCCTACGTGTACCTGGGTCTCCTACGTGTACCTGGGTCTCCTACGTGTACCTGGGTCTCCTACGTGTACCTGGGTCTCCTAGATGTACCTGGGTCTCCTACGTGTACCGGGGCTCCGTGAGCTAGTGGACTCATGTGGGTCGCCTCCACTGCTGAGTCCAGCAGGTCGACTGGAACCGGACGCATGGAGACCACTAGAGGACAGCTGAAGAGTCCTGCTGGGACACAGGGGACGGAGGTCTACACACACACACACACACACACACACACACACACACACACACACACACACACACACACACACACACACACACACACACACACTCAATAACAATGACATATTACATTATATAATATTATTAATATAATAAATATTATTATTATTACACTACACAACATACAACCAATAAAGTGCTGATTTGTGGCCATTTTATTGTATATACCCTTCATTTTATTGATAGAACATTTTGAAAAATGACATTTTTTTGTATTTTTTGTATTATTTATTCATTTTATTATTATTTTTATTATTCTTTTATTTATCTGCTACGGATCCATCATCATCCTACCCTGAACATGCTGACGTTCCTGTTCTGCTCCACGTTCCTGACGGGGACTCCGGCTCCTTTTAACCTGCCTTCAAAACCAAAGCTGCAGCCCAGGTAGAAGGAGACCATGTTGGACAGGAGGCTGTGATGGTCTGATGTGGATCTGGAGCTGAACAACAAGGCTGGTGGGAATTATTTATTCTAATTTATATGTAATGAATAATAAATGTCCTTCTGTTAAATTACCTGCTGTAATTCTGCAGACTGGAAACAGTTTTCACCAGCTGACCCTCCTGATACACACAGTACTGAGACATATCTGTCCTGGAAACATTATATATATATATATATATATATATATATATATATATATATATATATATATATATGTAAAGTGACATTAGATAAAAGAAAAATGCAGCAGACGCTATAACTCCTGAACAAATTAATTTTAAACGTATATATAAATAGCTTTTGATTCTTTTTTATATTTAAATGTATTGAGAGGCACATAAATAACACAATAACATTCAATAATGATAATTATTTAGATATGAGCCTACATGACTTTACTTTTAATATTGATGTTTTATCACATAAACAAAGTTCCACACTGAAAATAAATCTTAACAGGTGAAAATGTGTTGTTTTACTACAGATAAAATACTTTATTTAACACTTTAAACAGGACAAAACTGACCCAAACAGGAAAAAAAATGGAAATAAGCTAAATTATCTGCAATGAAAAGTTCAAAGATCGATTATTTGTCCTCAAAATCAAGTGAAAATATGTTGTTTTTGGTAGAATTAGTCCAATATTAAGTAGAATTATCTCATTGCAGCAGCAGATAATTTAGCTTATTTCAAGTTTTTGTTGATTTTTAAGAAAATGCACATTACATCAAATCAAAAAAACTTGAAATAAGATAAATTATCTGCCGCTGCAATAAGATAATTCTACTTAATATTGGACTAATTGGACCAAAAACAACATATGTTCACTTGATTTTGAGGACAAATAATTGATCTTTGAACTTTTTATTGCAGATAATTTAGTTTATCTCAAGTTTTTTCCTGTTTGGGTCAGTTTCGTCTTGTTTAAAGTGTTAAATAAAGTATTTTATCTGTAGTAAAACACAAATTTTCATGTTCTATAATGATCCTCAGTGTGATTTCTATTATTTTGAACTCTTATCTTATTAATCATTGAACTCTGCAGATAATTTAGCTTATTTTAAGTTTTTTTTCCCTGGTTCTGGTCAGTTTTGTCTTGTTTTAAGTTTTAAATAAAGTATTTTTATGCATCCACATTTTGGCTCCTAGAGGGGACTTTAGCACAGTATTTATCTGTAGTAAAACACAATTTTAGGTATTTATTTTCAATATTCTAACTCTATTTGCTCTGTAACAGCAACATAAATAGATTCTGACTCTTCTGTAGTCACTGAACATGTTGTAGATTTATTTTAATACCAGGTTTAAGTCCAATAACCTTTGTAGATGTAGAGAAAAACTGTGAAAAATAGACCTGGGGTTTAAGTGGGTAAAGAAAAGGCTGCTCTGTGCATGTATATAAAAATGGAACACACTTACACAGATATAAATAATTAATCTTCAGTAACAGACGTCATAAAAGTGAACTGAAACCGAGGAAATCATTCACCACAAGAATAAATGATCAGAAATACATTTACTGTCGGCCTCTCGCTATTAATTAAAAGCTTATTGGATGCTGCAAGACTTGTATAATAAATTCCATTATGGAATAAATGAGTGAACCTATTACTTATTATTGCTGTGTGTATATAAAGTGACTTTGGATCCTACTATATAAATATATATTTATAGTTATGTGTTACCTTATGTCAGCAGATGCAGCCAGATGTGGACATGAGGTCTCTCCTGATTGGCTGCGATAAAGAAGCGGCAGGGGGGCGGGGTTTCTGCGACAGAACGCCTCGAAGTCATCGGCCACATGGTCGGGCAGGATGACTACGTTAGCCTGCTGGTAACCTACACACACACACACACACACACACACACACACACACACACACACACACACACACACACACACACACACACACACACACACACACACACACACTAATCAGCATCATTGTGATCCATATAAATCCATTTATAGATGATAATCTCCAACTAACGCTGCTAAAATCAATAATCTACTCTACTCACTGTAGTGTATCTATCTTATATTATATTGTATTATATTCTAATTTATATAAAGGCTGCATGCAACC